>JAECUM010060334.1:0-14658 GCA_016617855.1 Megalonaias nervosa
GTTATGTTTTATTTATATTTTCCCGATTTTGTCAATTTCCTTCAGGAACAGTAGAATACTTTTGTAGGTGGTCTCGAGGTTGTTGTTCTTGGTCTTGTCTAGCATTTCTGGGTATGTTGTCGGTGATCCGATTCTTTTTTGGTATTCCCTGAAGATGTGCCTTTGTAGTTGGTATTTGCTGCAGGTGTTAATTACGTGGTCGAGTCTTTCCGGTTCTGGGTAGTGTGGGCAGTTTGTGTTGTTCTGATGGTCCCTGATGTGTTTTCCATAGCTGCTTTTTAGCAGTGTTTTCCTGTTTTTATCCTGTTGATGACTTGTAGTTCGTTGTTTTGTAATTCTTTAGGTGTTCTGATGCTTCGGCTTGCTTCTCTTTGCAATTGGTAGCCAGACTGACGATCGCTCTGTTTTATATCCCTGGAGCACGAACGTAAAGGAAAACATCCCTTGACAGGAAAACATACAATATCACTATTACCATTACAGGGAACGCGCGGACCTAAAAGAAACACTCACGTTGACCTTTTTACTTACAAACAGAGACACACATTGGACAAGACAGAGAAACGAAGTGCTTATAAACACACTTCAATTTTTTTAACATACAAACAAACAAATATGTTTTGGCAATTCAATTAGTATGTCTTTTCTAGAGTGTTGGGGTAGCCCTGAAAAGGGCTGTTTTTGTTGACGGGGAGTGATGGCAATATTTTTATTGTCTAAGATCACGTCCCCGTCTGGCGGCAGGTTTTCCTACAGGATACGGTCTGCTTCTACGGAAAGAGGAGAACTTGTTCGTGTCTCACGACAGTCGACAAAGCCTATCTGGATCCTGCAGCTGTTGCTGCTGATGCTGTTGTTGCTATACTCTCTGCTGCTTCTGAAGTCTGTACTTCTCCGTCCATTCTTCCTGTTCTTTCTTGATTTCCTCTCTGAAGAGTTCTTCTATCAGGTCTTCGGTCACTTTTAACATCCTGACATTCTCTGTCTCTTCAGGCTTTGGTATCAGGTTTTGCCTGACACGATGTAAATTCACGTAAGCTTCGTTCGGCTTGGCAAGTCTTGAAGGCACGTTCATAGGTGGACGAGTCAACCATGAATGGTCAGACTGGAGATTGCCTCGCTTTATATGGTTCAAACGCGGACGCGATAGTAAACATCCCTACTGGGTTTTTGTTGGGTCGGAAAGCTCTGATAGCTAATGTTATGGTGAGGGATAGAGAGAGAAGTCAAAGAGCATATATTCACAGGTTTTTTTAAAAACAAACGATAGACACATTTTTTTTTAAAACACAACATTTTTTTATTCAACCAACAACTAACAATTAACAATAACATCAAACAAACTTTTTTTGACAAGGTTGACAACGTTGTGAAGTCAAGTTAGATTTCCACTGATGGAAGTCATGAGGCCATTGATGTACACTACGTTTCCTAGCTAAAGACAAGAGATAGCCATAACGGTCACAAAACCATCGATCTACTTTCTCATCGTTTCTAGAAGAGTTATGATCAAAATAAGTCGCTAAATGTTCTAAAGGATATCCAAGACTGCGTTGATGAAGAAAATATACACATTATTGTCCACACACTATGGAATCTGTGCCTTGTAATTTCACATTATTGAATCGTGTCGTCTGGGCATTTCATCTCATAAAGTCGATGATGTCGTCTTCCAAAGGGGGTAATCCATACGAATCAAAATACTCCACACAACCCTCTTTAGGGAAGTAGACGGTGACCCAGTGAGTTCCTGCGAGATGACTGTCGTCCGTGTTGATGACATAAACTTGATGGTCTTGAGGCTTACGATGACGTAGTTCATCTTTAACACACACAACAGGATTCCAAGAAGCAGTATACGAACTGTTGTTCAAAAGATAATAAAGTTCCCAGGTATCCATTTTTTGTTTTGTTGTTTTCTCACAGGTAATGATAAGACTTCAATTCAATTCTGACTTTTTGTTTGAAAATCTCTGTCAAGTAACCGTGTCTTTGCTTCGTCTCCGCACTCTGGGCTAAGAGAGATTCAATGCGATAGATCTCCAGAGTAGTCAGTGGAGGGCATGAATGATCACGCAAGCCTTTATACCACTCATGCAACTCTGCTTCTTCCGAGATGAGACTCCAAGCGTCGTCCAATACTCGTCCAATTTTTCTTCTTGACTCATCATCAGACATTTATCGTGTTGAATTTGACTGGTATGATCGTTTTGACATCCATAACAATCTTTCTTGGTCAATTCCGTAATTTTATCCGCCAGGTGTTTGGCATAACTATACACTAAATGTTGTTCTTGTTCTGGCCATCTGGACGTGACCACTATGTCCTCTTCGCCTTTGTCTTGGGGTTCTGGTCACGGTATCCTCCCATTACATTTCCAAAGATTCTTCACTGTTCAAAGAGGGATAAGAGTCTTCCATAGCTTCTAATAGTCTAGAATGACGTTTCTCAAACGGTTGATTTCTATGGCATTATCGAATTTGGCATACAAGATGACGTTCACCGTCTCGGCGAGAGCTTCTGCAAACTGAAGTTCCACAAGCAGTTGACCAGATTTTGTAGGGTGGAAATGTCCCTCGCCGCTGCCTTGGTCTGGAGTGAAATGAAAGGCCCACAAAGTGTACCCTCCTACATAATCTTCGTACGAAATGCCGTGTCTGGTGTTGGTTCCTAGCTCTCCTGTAGCTTCGTATAGGGAGAAGTACGATCTGAGTTAATTCTCCTGGGCAAAGTTAGGTTGGAAGGGTCTGGTACACAAGGTCTTGCCATCGCGACTGACTTCGATCTTGGACACTCTGTAGTGCTTAAACTGGAAAGGATTTTGATTGTGGGCTCCTTTGAGGGCTCCATTGCTGACGATACCAACGATTAAACTTTTCGGTAACTGTCCTTGGAACAGATGATCTTCGATCTTGGATCGGAGTCCAGCAGCAATGGTGAATGTTTTCACTTCTACGCGTCGTGTCGGATACTTGGCGGTCGTTCTGCTCAACGTGTGACTACTGTCGTTTCCCGCTTTAGGTAACTCTTCCACGCGACGCATGTAAAGTCTGGCTTCTTGGATGATGGTTTTGTATTCTTTGACATGAGAAATCAAATGGAAAGCAACACTGCTGAGATTCAGTCTCAGGCGGATATCCACTCCGTTCAGCAAATACTTGTCTTGCAACCACATGTCCAAATGCAAACGATCCATTATTTCTAAACAACGTCCTTGCAGGATTTTCTTTCGACGGTCGTTAAAGCCCACATTGTGAGGATCGTCATCTGCTGTCAGGGCTGTATCGTTAAACTTGTCCTCACTTGCTGTGTTAGGGTTCCAAACCACGCAAGCATCCAGATGAGTGTTCTTGGCCTCTTTTCCGTACGTCAAGAGATTTTCCAGGTACGCTCGGCAGGGGTAAGTATCCATACTACTGCCGATCAGTTTGTTATTCAAGTTCAAATCCACTTCGCTGAACAAGGAATGCATGAAAGTGTTGACAAGAGCTACTCTGGCATCGGCTCTCGGATTGGTGTTGTCCGTTTTGATCACTTTCAGTTTCAGGTACAAGTAACTGCTATTCAGATCGATGTAATCTTCGGGCTGTCCTTTGATTTCAAACTCGATGGGAGCTGAATCCGTCAAAGAGGAGACGGGATGAAATTCTACCCATTGGGATTCTTGCATCGTCATCATGGTGGATGGCATGGCAAACAGATCCAGTTCCGACTTGCAACAGGCGCAAGACTCTCGGTGCATCATTTTCTTTCTGTCTCTCTGTGATTTGATAATAAAAAACGTCTAAGTCTCGAACGGTTTTTCTTTTCTTGGTCTATCTAGCTCTGGGGGTGTGAAGTCCTCTGAAGGGGTGTTTCCGTCGTCTCTTTCTGCCTTGACCTTGCTGTGGCGTCAGGGAAGTAGGAATGTCTGACTCGGTAGCGGCCGGGGGCATTTATAGGAGTTTCTCGTCGGCCCAAATTGTCTTTGTCCGTTTGAAGCAAGACATTTTTACTTGCTCTCAAGAAAGCTTCTTTTGGGTTTTGTTTGTCAACGGTGACATTTTGGAGAAATTCTTTGCCTTGCGTCAAAGCGGCATCTTTCAAGGAGTGCAATACCCGTGTCAACATCGGTTTCAAAACGGGAGCCACTGAACGAAAGGTCGATTTCAGCATATCTCCTAAACCATGTCCTCGCTGTCGAGCGACTCCATGGTACACAGGATACATAACTTACAAGGGGTTAGAGTAATCGTTTTCGAAAATGCTGTCTCACTGTGACTTTCCCTTTGGTGAATGGAATATTTTGTCCCAGATCTGCTTTTATAGTAATGTTGACAGTGTCGAAATACGACTTACTGACTGGCAAATAGTGAGGATGTACAAATTCTCGGTGAAATTGATAGGTGTTTCCACCTTCCTCGTCAGCGTTCGTGGCAGAATAAACTTTGAAAGGAATGACACGCATTAACGGTATGGAGGTGTGTCCCACCACGTTGTACTCCACCACATCGGAGTACACAAAGATCAAATTCAGTCTTTGGTTCATTTCTACAGGGAATCGAAAATATATCGCAAAATCCAAGTTGCCGGTAAGGGCTGGTATTTCGTTTTTAATCTTGATCAACTTGGGGTCTCCACCCAAAATGTCATACAATTCAGGACAAAATGTAATGGACAATAGTTTGTCGTCTGAAACTTTGATCAGTAGGCGACGAGCTATTTTATGGTACTCGAGAGTGACACTTTTTCTGGTTTTCTCAAAGACTTTGCCAAACACGGCATTGAATCTCTCAGCAATCGTGATCACCAAATGTTGTCCACTAAAATAATAGCCTGGGGGAATTTTCAACCGATAGGTGGCGCGTTTAATCATGGGGTCTTGTGTTTTTATAGAGTCACCTGCAGTGGTGCGTTCATCCAAGTTTTGTTGCTCTTGCTTGTCATGAACTTCCACCGCAAAAGTGTTTTGATTTGGAACGATATTTAGGATTTATGTAGGGTGAATCATTCCACTAAAGCAACTTCCCAATGGGGTTCGTGATCCAATTGGATGGCCTGAGGTAATTTGGTCGTGTAACAGCACAAGGTGTTGTGGTGAAACACCTCCATGGAACTGTCACTGGGTAACGTTAAGTAAAATTGGTTATTCATAATTCCACGGTTCTAGTGTCCGAGGGGTGGCTGGAGGTCAGAGGAGTGTCTAAAAGAGGATTGTTATGGTGACTGTTGGAAGGGGGACTGATGTTGGACTCAAGGCTCCCGTTTTTGTTCTTGTTAGAGGAGTATTTCAGGGAAGGATTGGGAAGAAGGTAACCGATAAAACTGCTGATTAAAATGATCTATAATTGTTTGTCTCCTTGTTGCCAACTCAAATTGGCAGTGGCGGCACCGATGACACAATATACCACAAAGATTTGGCAGAAAAAGACGACTGCGTTTTAGGCACACGTTCTCCATATCACACCCACAAGGGTTGATTTTGTAGATCTTGCAGAGAAGAACTGGGGGAAGGAGTGGTCACTGAAGCGGTTGAGGCTGTATTGAAGGGCATGATGGTCGCTTCTTTTTATAGAATCGTCGATCCAAGGGTCAAAGCTCGGCGGATATCCTTTCCAATGTACTTTGACTTCTTTGACACGACGTTTTCCCACTTTACGATTTCTTCGATCGAGAATGCTTTCTATCTCGTACACGTCGTCTTCTTTTTTGGTCACTCGTTGTAACTAGGGTTAGTAAAACGTTCCTTTTAACACTTCCCCGTTCATGTCTTCCAATTTATTGACGGTAGGATGAAGGTCTCTCACTCGTTCGGTGACACGAAACAATTCAGTGGTCCAGTTGGGTAAGTAACCTTTGTTGAAAGTGTGTTTGGTTTTGCCAATGCGCACCCAATCTCCTACTGCCAACACTTCACCTTTCTTGGGGATAGTCACCGCCGGGCACATACCAAAGAGGAGCTCGAAGACTGTCACTTCGTTGTCGGGAGTCACTTCTTGGGGGGCACGTCCGATGCTCCGATGGTAAGATTGGTTGCACGCTTGGACTAGGTGCGGAAAGACGTCGATGTACTTGAGAGTGTGTTGATGCGTAAAATATTTCCACATGCGTTCTTTCAAGGTGCGTTGAAAACGTTCCACGATGCTGGTTTTGGTTTCTGAATTCTCGGTGGTGAAAATATGAATGTCACGTTTCTTAAATTCTTTTTGGAAAGCTTGGTTCAGAAATTCGGTGCCTTTGTCGGTTTGCCATCGAAGAGGGTGACGATCGCTTTGTCTGAATACTAGTTGGAGGGCTCGCACTAACTCGTTGCTCGATTTGGATCTCAATGGCACGACCCAAGCAAATTTTGAAAAGACGTCGATGACACAAAACAAATATTTGTAGCCACGATTGTAGGTGGCCAAATGAGAGAAATCGGCTAAATCGGCTTGCCATTGATGATCGATGCCCTCTGCTTGGTGCGACTTCTGGAAAAGTTTCCTCGAATGGGTTTGTGAAAGGTGAATTTGGCTTGTTCTTGTAACCATCGTTGCACTTGAGGTAAACGGGCACTTTTCAGTCGAGTTTTGACAGCACGATACAATTTCTGAACTCCTCCGTAACCCGCAGGATGGGATGGATTGTAGTAAATGCTGGCTAACACCTTCTCCATTTTTAAAATAAGTTATCCACTCTTAACTGATGCTACTCTAGATGGGGTGAGGTTGTGGTTTAGAAACGGCTTTACGTGTCCGATGTGCCACGGGAGTAGAAGTCGAAGGTAGTGGTGGTGGTGGTGGTAATGGGATGGTTTTGGTCTTCTTTTCTTTTTTCACTTCTGGTTTGATTTCTTTCTTTTTGACTTCTGTCGGAGGAGGAGTGGACATCATCCTTTTAACCAAAGGTTAAAGTTCTTCTCGTTCGGGTGTAGGGGAAGGGGTCAACAAGGACGCTGCAATCTTACTAGGGATGGAAGCTGCTGACGGTGTTTGAAAGACTACTTGTGCCTCTTCTTCCTCAGGCGTCCGCGGGGCTGCATCTGTCTTGACCGCTGGGGGTAGTGGTGGGGGCAGTGGTGGACATTTCATCAGGGTCTTAAACTCTTTAAGAGTTGGTAGAGATGTTTCGTCTAAAGCTTTCTGGTGAAAGAGTTGCAGTCGTTGCAACAGTTGACCGTACCTTTGCGATTTTTCCGTCTCTGACAAATCGCTGCGATCCATCAATGCTTGCAATTTGTGTTGTAACTGGGACATCTCAGTCAAATGAGGATTGGGAGGTAAATGCCAACGATAGTATTCCATCTATCGTTTGTAAGGCACTAAAGCCAGTTTTCGTCCTTCCATCGGATTTCAATTGTCACGTCTGAGATCTTTTAACTCAAGAGGTTTTTTTATCATCTTGACCCTTTCATCTTGGAGCTATGGCGGGTAAAATATTTCCCAATATACCCAACATGGGTGCCGCTACTGCTTTGGTAAGAAGTCCTAACAGGAGTAAAAACCCTCCGCGTTGCAAGAATATCTTTTTCTTTTGACGAACTGGTATTTTGTTTTGGATCATTTGGCGAAGAACGTATCGATTGTTAGCTAAGCATTCTTTATGATATTTAGACAAAGTTATCGTTCCTTTCAAGACATTCAGAGAACATTCGCTCACGGTATCGATGACGTCTTTGGAAGCTGTTTGAATGAGTTGTTTTCGCATGGGTGGAGAAGCTTTGGACAGGACGGACAACACGTCCCAATGATTGACTAAACGAGGAGGCAGTCCTTTCCTTTTCTTTAGTTTGGGGGTAGAAGAAGGATGTCTCTTGGGGGTGGCATCTTTGTTGGTTGGTTGGTTGGTTTCGGAGCACACACCATATATACACTATCGTCGATGACTTGTCACACGGCCTTTTATCTTTTGTTGGAGCTTGTCATCTATCTTTTTGGCGGAATCATTTACTAACTGATCCATTAAAAAGAAAAATCCTTTCCTTTGGTGACTTCTCCTTTTCTTTGGACGAATGTGTCTTTTCTGGGGATAACGTTGATGTTTCGCGAAGTGTTTTTTCGGATGACGTGATTGTCTTTTTATTTTTCCTTTTCTTTTTTGGACAGGAGAACGTCGTTGGTGACGGTGTGCACTTCTTTGAGGGGACATCTTTGGGCGATCAGGAGCACAAAACACTGATCCCATCGTTAACCTCAGGTCTTTTTTATACTGGAATGCGTCGCCATTGATTGTCGGCTCGTCGTATCATTTTCATGGCAGACATCACGCATCGTTGAGGGGTTCCCAACGGTCTCATTCGGGACAGTTCTTGCTTGGATAAATCCAGTAAACTCTTTAACACACCAAATCTCTCTTGGACTTTGATTTTGGGGGCAGGTACTTTGTGAACAGCGGCCACTGCCGCCAAAGAGGAAGAGGGTGTCACCGCTGGAGGAGAAGTTCTTAGAGACGCATGTTTCCAAGTTTTCATTAAATTAGGAAAGACAAGTGTCAAATCGGGTTTGGTAGGCATCACCAACAACGGTGAACTAGAAGAACCTGAGGCTACTGGAGATGCGGTCACTGATGCGACAGGTTGTGGTTCGCGAATGTAAGGTTGCGTACTAGCGGAAGTACATCTCTTGCGGGTAGAAGCTGATTTCTGTGGGCATTTCTTTTTCTGTGGCTGTGACCTGGTCTTGACACCGTTGCACTTTTTCTTTTCTTCTCGGTGCTTCTGGGAGTGGCTTTTTTCTTGGGGAGGACTTTTGGGGCATTGGGATCCTATTTTAAGAAGGAGCGAATGATGACACCTCCTAGAGCACCACTACCTCCATGTTTCAAAATGATTTGCTTTTTGGTTTGAGTGTCGATGCGAGGATCAGCCAGTTGCGTCAAGGCTACTTTGTTTCTCTCAAAAAAGCATTTGTTTTGATGTGGAATGTGAATGATGCCTTGCAGTTATTAACGTGCTGTCACCGTAAACTTTCGTAAGACTTCTTTCAGACTGGCTTCTAAGACACAAGCACGTATTTGTGGATTTTTTTCGCGAGTGATGCCGCACAAGGCGCAAATCAGTTTGACGGGAAGATAAGACTGAAGGGACGTCATGTTGACGCTGTGTGAGACGGACCCAAAGTGACCAAGGATTTTATAGATTTGTTGTTGCTGTTGTTAAGTCGACGACAGGGGCGTGTTCACGACAGGTCCTCCGTCTTGACACCAGTGGTGAAACAGATGGGTACGAAATCGCAAATAATCAGGGGTGGTGGGTTTTAAATCCACGAGTAAATAGGCGTGTGGAGTTTGAGTGGCATCATCGTACGCATGAGTCAGCCAAGACGTTCCTAACTGTTTGGCTAACACTTGCACTTGCGATTTATCTCTAGGGCTTTTAAACAACACCACGAAATGAGCATTGAGACTGATGGTGCGATGATATTTAATTTGTTGAAACAAATTTTGGGTGATGTAAATGACACTGGCATTACGATGATGCCCTTTGCGCATAAACCACAGTTTAATTTCTTCTTCGTCTTCTCCTAACATGACGTCGAAGATGACCAGATGGGTCTGACTAGGGTCAGACACGATTCCGTCGTCTTCGCCAGGAATGCCTTCTACAAACACGATGGAATCGCCTTAACTTTCTCGCAGGAGGCTGTACGCCGATTGCCACTCTTTGTAACACCACACGATTCGTTGAGGTGGACGATCGATCAAATGATGTTTATGTTCGATCAAACGTTTGACAAATTCGGTTTTGACTGAACCGCTGGGTCCAGCAATGAGCAATGTTAAGGGATGGCGAAGATACAAGATCTCCCAGCTGGCACGATCTAAGTGTTCGTCAATGACTTTGAAAGTGGAGGAAGAGGAGCGGTGACAACAGAGGTAGCCATAGTAGTGTAAGGAATGTCACTTTTGACAGGAAGACAGACAAGACAAGAGTTTTTGTACTTTTTTCAGAACACGTTTATTGCCATCTTTAAATGTGAACAACACGAAAGACAAAAAAAGCAATTGTTAAGTACATGAATAAAAGACACATCAAAACGATCATAGTGGAATATAAACAAGTCTCTGTAAAACATTTTTGGTAATCAAGGTGTGGTGTCCTAGGGACAGTGTGTAGTGTTCTTAGAGTCTCAACATTTGGCACAGTCACACATGTGTCTTCCCGGAACGGCCTTTCGGGGATGTCGATGACGGTCCTGTCCTGAAGAGAGTGGTTTTTCTCGGTGACGGATTCTTCTTCTTCTGGCTTTCTCACTAATACAGGTTTAAAAGTTCCTTTTCTCACTGAACGTTGGAAGTCAGGATTACAAATCTTGGGCATAGAGTACCACTTCTTTTGTCCAAACCTCGAAGCCCAAACCTTTCCAGTCACGTACATCTTTCCAGTGAGGGTATAAGTCACAATCTACACACACATCGTCGTACACATCTTCAGTACCTAAAAGTTGACGAATCTTGTTTTCCCGCAGAGGTCGAGAAGTATCGAGATGAAAGCGCAAAGCTTTTAAAAGAATGGGTCTCTCGTGTTCATTTAAAGGGACCACTTTCATGTTTTGGTTGGCATGTATTATTCGTAAAGAGTTCACAAGGAATCGGCTGGTAAACGAAATTCCAGAAAGCACGTCACTAAGACACACACCACACGGCGACCCGAATTCAATGGACACAGTTCTCATAATAAGTGTTGGTAATCCTCCACCGTTTGAATACTGTCATTGATTTCCTTTCACGGAATCTGTTGTATCACGAATGATAAAGGTAGTCCGCTTTTATACCTCTTTTTGTCGGAGGCAATAAGTGTACTTTCTGCACAGAGATGATCGTACTCCAGTGGCGAATCTAAATTGTTTAGTCACTAACATGCACATCACACACCATTCAGAAGTTTCCTCTTGAACTAAGTTTACATTGTGTGAAAGATTTTGGTAACCTTCTAACTCTTCTTCTGGAATTGTAAAAAGAATCAGTAACAAACCAATTCTTCTCGCACAGGGGTAGTCGAACTATGTCTGACCATTGGAAAGCTTTCATCATAATCAGTCCTCTTATAGCATTTAGGTACCAGTGGTTCCAACATCGGTAACGTAACGGTTGCAATCGTTCTTTCCGTTTGATTTGTATTTTTACCAACTCTTGGTAAGTGAGTTCTCTCAAATCCACAGGCAAACCACGAATGTTCTCTTGTAAAGTATCCATGACCATGTCAGTCAAACACTTCTCCTAGAGCGAAAGTAACGAACGTAGTGAGTAATTTCAGGCCACTACCAATCCAGGAAACGGTCAAAAATATCATTAAAATCTTCTAATGTAAATGGTCTAAAGAGGAATATTCGGAAGAACGCTCACTTGATCCAGAGAAATCTGACTTGTTTGTTGACTTTTGTCAATTTCCTCTTGTGAATTTCTCGACATAAAAGTTCCTCAGTCACTAATTGAGATTTTTCTCTGACAAAGTCCCTGCCAAATTTCCTTGTAGATCTTCTCTTGCAATTGGTTTGGTAATCTTTGAATATTATTTTTTTTAATGGGGTTTAAATACTTGTCTAGGTGTTGTCCAACGTTTGACTCCTAGCCAAATTGGTTTCTTAACGACATGGTATGCCACTTCAATGACTAGGTCCCACTAAAGGTACGTAGTGACAGTAAGGAGACAATCGAGCATGTTCCAGGTAAGCGGAAACTTTCTGTTCCCACTCGTGAAGTGACACACCACAACTGATGCACTTGACTTTATCCCCTTCGCCCAATTAGATAAATCCGGCTCTGGCTAATTCTTCGTGGGTAGGTCCTCCCAGACATTTAGGCTATTTTCCTCAGAAGATTTGGAATCGACTTTCAAAGTCGCAGTATTAAGACAAACGCACAGGGAACTAATATTCGTCTTTCGCGGGCTCATTTCGATGAGCGTACGGTGAAACCGCAGGAGTTTGCTCAGTTTTGGATGACATCCGCAGAGTGGTAGCCGCATGATTTCCCGTGGAGGATGACATCCACAAATAAAGTGAAAAGGTGTACCATGACGAATGGCATCGCTTTCGCATCTATCAGGTTTGACACGCACAGCATCACTTTCCATGGTAGGTATAGTCATAGCAAAGTTTCCGTGATGTGATACTGAATCGCTGAGGTCACATCGTACAGTATCCCTGCCATAGCAAGGCACAGCATCGTACTCGAGTTTCTCGTTGGACTTGAGTCTTACGCTTGATACTTGCTGTTTGAAAGGATTCATCTTTCTCGCTTGGTGTTGATAGTTACAATGAACTATCGGTCTTGGACGTTGTCGCTTTTTATATGCTGGACAATATTGACATGTTCGTACGGTAAAGTCAAGAAATTGGGAAGCCGTACTCGCTTCTGGTACACGATTTGATACACTTTTTCCAAGGGTCGACTGACGATTTGATGTATGGGTAAACATACAGTCTTGTGCGGTTGGTAGGTGGTCACTCCAAAGTTTCGATCCTGTCCAGAATGCAAGGCTTCTTTCAATACTCCAAAGTTCACAACTCGACCGGTGCGATAATTTAGAGTCAATCCTTTCATTTTACACTCGGTGTGCACTTCTCCTTGTTTGTCCCGGTATTCGTAGCCGTAATTGTTAGGACCGCCACTAGCAGAACTTAGAATCTTCTCGTTGGGGTGCTCGTCTGTCCAGGCTCCTAAACGGTCTCCTTCGATGTCACGATGACAGTGACCCGGGCGATCGATGTAGATGCAACTGTCCCTGTCAAAAGACAGTACACGATCTCCTAAATGGTGTAAAGCTTCGTACAATTTTAAGCGAGGATGGGCTGTCACGTAGGCCGCAATGATGACATTTCCATAATCGTCGGCCTCTACAAAGCCCAGTTCTTCTTCATAATTGACTAAGATCAAGTCCTCACGAAGGACATCCACGTCTTTCATGTATTTGGTTTTGTCGTGAATCATCTGGAAGTTGAGGGAAGGTTCTGTCAAATACTCAGTCCTGGGTAAACACGGTCGTTGTGCCATTTTGAACCACAAACAATTTAACATCACTTTGGCAAACGATCGTCTTCCTTCGTTTTTCTCCACGTGGTCTAAAGTAATGCCTTCCTGCTCCAAGTATTTCTTTTTGAATTTCTTTTGGTCTTCGGGAGTGTGGCACCAAGAAGGATAGCCGCTGGCTTCTTGTTTCTGTTTTAAAAAGGCATCCACGTAGTCTGCGAAAATGTCTTTCTGAGTCTCATCACCCTTGTGGTACTGTTCTGTCTTGGGAAAGTTGTAAATTTCGTACACTTCTAACAGTTGGTATCCCAATTCCAGAGCATTGAACAATTCCACACTGACCCACGTTTCTGTCAAGGCAAGTTCTTCCTGGGTGTGCTGACAAGGTTGGTCTTGGTTGCACGTTTTGGAACAAATACGACACAGGGGAAACATCGGTTTTCCTTGGCAATGGTGAGGTAAAACGGGATGGTACAAGTCCGTGGGAGGCAAGACTTTGCACTTAATCAAATCTTCGTATTGTCGAATGTTGTCCAGGTCGATGTGTTCCGTCAGCAATTGCGGGTGCCCTGCGGGAAAGTGACAATATTTGTACACGTATGGATACAGCGAACACACATCCACGTATTTGATTTCTTCTCCTTTCTCCTCGTCGGCGTGGTACAGCAAACAGGTGGCATCGGTTTTCAAACGGTGATCGCACTCGTGTTCCCACATTTCCACCACCTGGTATTCTTGTTGTTCTAACTTCAGTCGCCGCTGACAAGTGGTCTGGTACAAGTCTTCAATGGTCCATTGTAAAAACTGATTTTTAGTGTCACGTTGAGGGTAACAGATGGGACAACAGTGAAATAAGCAGCCGTTAAACTCATACACGATCTTGGGGTTTTTTAAGTCCCAGCATTCTACTGAATACGTTCCCATGGTCTTTTCGCCTCCTCCGTTGCGAGTATGTTGGATCCATTTGTCTTCCTTGTCGCACAAGCAATGTAACCAGCGTAGGGCTTTGACCGAATACTGACGTTTGACAAAGTTTGTGGTTTGAGGGCTTATGACAGCCAGGGTGTTTTCGGGCATGAATCGTTGGCGGTACACTAAGGAACGCGCTTTGGCAATGGCGCAGGCTTCTTTCTAAGGATCGATCCCTCCGTGTTCCATGAATAATTCTCGAAATTTTCCACAGCAACGCTGTAAAATATCCACATCGGAACGACAATACTTTAACATTTCTTCCTGAAAGTCGAAGGGGTCCGAGGCGTGAGTGTGGTACCAAGCGTAGACAGCTTCCCGTTGTTCGGTACGCATGTTGTCCGGGTCGTTGTAGTGAGCCTCAGGCAAATGGGGTAGAACGGCGTGTTGATTGGCTTTGGTATTGAAAAAGTGCGGAAAATTCCCTTTCGCCATTTCTGTCATTCCAAACGTTTTAGGCATTCGGCTCAAAGGCATGACCAAGTAACTCATCGAATCTTTAAACTGCACTTGGCCCACTTGCATGGAAATGAGTTTGTCACCATTCAAAGTCACTTTAGGGCGTCAGGTGCCTTGTTCTGTATAATATCTCAAAAGAAATTACCCATCGTGTCCCGAGAAATTGTGAGCCATCACCGTGGCATGGCGATGACAGTCTCCGTAACGTTCGATGTCCTCCTGGCTCCACGTCTCGTCGATGGGGTGTAATATCCATTATGCGAAATCGGCCAACGTGTTAGGTCTCCGAAAGATTTTTTCAC
>JAECUM010060335.1:0-15579 GCA_016617855.1 Megalonaias nervosa
CTTCAAAGGTGGCCAACAGAGGTTGCAGAGGAAATATACAGACACGGAATTAGCACACGTGAACCATTTTAACAGCAAGTAAAAGAAGCAGAGTCTATAAAAAATGAATACCACGAAATAATTGTTAATAGACCACCTTCTAGATTTTATATACTGGAAGCAAGACATTTAAACGTTTATTCATATGCAGTTAAAGTCGCTGAATCAGCAACATCAATTAAATCATAGCTTGACGCAAATGACAAACATATAGAACAGATGAAACGGGTTAGTATTAAAAACACCCGAAAAAGAAATGGAACGAAAGAAGATCAATCACAATAAATGTTGTATAATGTTGAAAGGAGACGAGCACAAATAGTTTGACATTTAAGAGATTTAGAAAGAAACCGTTCGGGTAAATGTGAAGGAAATAAATCTATAAATCATAAAATCTTACCACTAGGTGAAGGGCTAAAGCAACTGTTTAAAGAAAAATGTGTACAAATTATAACTGTTGCACAACTTCATGTATGATAACATGAACTCTTGGTATAACCAAATCAATGTGAATATAACGGTTAACAAGAAGAGGAATAGGTGGTAATGGTGGTGACAACGATAGTACAAGTACATTGGTCGAGAAATATAAAACTTGGGTGGAAAATATCGTCATCTATTCGTTTGAATTTGCTGAAAGGCAGCAGCATCATTGCCAGATATCACAAAATATATACCTTATCACCAGCATCAATAGCATTGTTTAGCCAAACTTATCAATGTGAAATATATCTCTGCAATCATATTGAAATGATTTTTATCTGAGTCATTTCCTTGTTGGCTCAAATTAAATTTCCAATCAACAGTTTAGTAAATGACAAACATATGCAATATATACGATGAGTTGCCATAAAACTAACAGATGCAACGAAACAAGATCAATCGCAATAACTGTTGTATAATGCTGAAAGCAAACGAGCACAAATAGTTGAAACAGACTGCGTGATAGATGTTATTCGTTAAACATGACATCCAAAATACATGTCATGGAAGACCGTATCCTTCGATTGAATCAGGCGTTAGCATTGGATGTGCTTCTGCAGTAGGAATTGTTCTCTCATGTTGAGTTACTCCAGTCCCGTAGTTATACTGACGATTATAAGCATCTATTTTATATGATCTTGTAAAGGTTCTCTACAGCCTGCAGTATGAGGTTCCAAAGGGTCATTTTTAGTCAGATATTTTCCCCATTAATATATACTCACTGATGATGATAAGGAATATTAACGCTATTACCAACTAAATTAATTTTTATATCTCGGCCATTGTTTGCTGGATTAAAAAAATTATTGATAAGCTGGTAAAAGTGTTTTGAATTGAGACAGTTTGCAAATGTGAATGTAACTGTGACACCTATGTATTGCTTTTTGGAATTCTGGTATGCTTGCATCAATTAGATGGCAAAATCTGGTATTCCACTACCTGATGCTGCTATCGAGACTGCCACGTTTAACTGAATTTGCAATTTTATTTCACGGAAGTATGTGTTGGGTTTTGAAACAAATCTTTGGCAGTAACGACATGAACACAAACGCAGTACTAGAGACGAATACTGTTATTTAAAGAAATGGACTCGCTACCCACCGTTGAATTATATTCAAACTAACGTCAATGTTGATTAATATAATGTTTGTTTGAAAACATATGCTTTTGGCAAATTCAATTTTTCAGTTAATAATTTTTTTTCCAGGTGAACATAACGAGCAAAAAGTTAGTTTTCGGTGAGATACATGCTACTGACAGAGATAATGGTAACTTCGCTGTTGTTACATATAGCATGGAGGTATGAATTCTGCTTGATATGGCTTACAGCATTACAACACTAATTTATATCATGGTGTTATGAAAAAGACATGTCTGAAAACAAAGTTTATATTTCTTGTGGTCAGTCTGTTATCTGAATGTCGTTCTTTAGCAACATTATAAGCTCAGCACATTATTTAGTAGTAGGTGTCTTGATCTTTGTTTACTTTTCGCGAATGGATCGATAAGGTAACAGGAAAAGAATATACGTGCAATTTGAAAATATATTGTTTCCGTAAATATGTTACTTGTTGCAACATCGATATAATTTACAAAACATATAATGTTTGCTACCCTTCTGCGTGCTGCTAGTGTCGGCATCCATTTATAAGCGAAGAAAGAACTCTACTTCAGGATCTGTTTGCTTTAAATTAAGTATGCCAAACAATGTTTTTGTCTCCGATATTGAAAGCAAAGACTCTATCATCTAATACAGTAAAATGTAGACCAAAAATAGCCTAATTAGTTTTTTTTACGCTATGAGCATTTAAATATTTACAGAGTGATGACTCAGAGCAAACATTTTACCTTTTCATTATTATAATGATATCACTGGTGATGAAACCTAACAAATCCACTATACATATAAAAACACAAGAGTTTACTAATTTGTGTGAAACTACCTCTACTGGTTTGACAACAATGATGCAATGCTATTTGTCAGTATTTACTAAGAACATATGACTTTTCTGACCATCTTTATAAACCAGTACAGTTTAGAAAGACATATATGCCGCGTGATGAATATCTTATTTTCTATAGCATCAAAAGACAGTTTATTTGAACATGGCATTCATCTAATGAATACAAGCTGTAAAAACTGAAGGGTGATAAAACTAAGTTGTGCCGTGATTTCTTGGAAATTTTAACATAGTGAAACATTCAAAATCAACTTGGGTTTCCTGGAATATCCTATTCTGACTACACTTACTTTAAGCATAACATTCATTACGCTCCGCTGATCACTGCTAGGTGTAATTTGGAGTTTAGAAGAAATTTAAATTTTATTAAATTAAAATTTAAATTTTATTAACACTTTACTTGCAAGAATTACATTAAAGAACAGTCTGTTAATCGATATTTCACCAGCAGCTAGCACTGCGTCATTGTTAGGCATTAAAAATCAACATTACGGCTCAATTGCAATACAAACAATAACATATGATGCACATGTTCCGGTTAACATAACACAGGTAAACATAATTTTGATTAATTGTTCTATTGCTTCACGATCTTAGTCAGCACAAATGATCTACAGCTTTTTTCAAGATGTTCCGCCAGGATCGTTAATGCAAGTTACACCTCGTCAGATAATATACTATCCTGTAAATCTAGAAAATCAAATATCAAGTATTACAATACTACTGACAGATCAGTCTGGACGACAACTTGATATTAACAATGAATTGTAACATATTACTTACACCTTCGAAGTGTTAGCACGCTGGAATAAATTTTGTAGAACTATTAGATATAAAAACAATGAAGTAAAAAAAAAATACCGAACAAACATTGTTGGAGGAGTTTTCGGAAATATATTTTCTAGGATTGTTGAAATTATACCCGGAATCGCACATAAAGTAGCACCAATTGCCATTGACGCATCAAAATCTTTTGCAACAGAAGCAGTATCTGCGACAGGTACAACCGTCGGACAAAAAATTGCTGATAAAAGTAAGGGCGTAACACAAAGTGTAGTGCCAACGCAGAAAGAAATAGCACAAGCAATATCAACTACTGCTCCAATAGAAGATACTAAACGAGCAATGATAGCAACAACTAAAAAACTATTGTCGCCACAAGGTGCAGATGTAATTCGAAAACCAGTGAGTAAAACAAAACCTGATATTTCGGTTTTATCAGAATTTTATGCCACATACAATTTTATATGGCGATTAGAAATAAAAAATGTCAGTTAAATATTATCTTGATCTTACCGGAGAATTTGATACTGAAGACGTCGCAATTGAATTTGAATACGTCGAGTATCTTGAGGAAAACTCAAATGAGCCAAACAAGGCTGGAGTTAGAACATTTAATACCCAAGACGAAGATGTGCTTCTGCTACCACATAAAAGTATGTTAAAAGCACGTGGACAAATATTAAACGCAGCTGGTGGTGCAATGGCAGCCGATACAGAAATTGCACTTGTCAATAACGACTGAAGCTTGTTTAGAAGTGCACGATACCAACTAGCCAACCAGGCCGTGGAAGATATTTCAATGCACTTGCCTGTTGCAAGCACAATTTTAAATAATGTCTCGTTCAGCAAAGATTTTTAGAGATCGGTGACGACAAATATAATGTAGTTCAAAGATACTGGTATCGGACTCGCCAAATCTGGTAATGGTGATGCTGTTGCAGATAATGATAATCTTATTGGTAATGCTGCCGCTTCTGATGCTGCTGGAATTGGCACCGCAATAAGATTAGCTGTAACAAATTTACGAAATAAACGCTATAGCGAAGGTTACGCCAAACGAAAAGCGTTTGCCACATATAACACTGATGCTGTCGCCATGCACAAGTTTTGGGTTCTGCCGTGATTATAACAAAGATTTTCGTGGACTAAAGCACACATTGATTCTTGATCGAGCAGAACAATCTGATTGTTTGATTCGAGTTGGTGGTGTAATTTCCAGACTTTCTCTGTGGATGCCACGAGTAGTTCCATCAGTCAGTAAAATGATAGAGCTTGAGTCAATGCTGACCGCGTACACAGAAAAAATATATTTTCAGCAAAACAAAGTATACCAAAACGCAGTTCCAAACACAACTGATTACACATGGCGAATAACAACTGAGCCTAGCGAACAATTACCAAGACGTTTGTTTGTTGTGTTTTAGCAACAGGCACGACGTGGTAGTTAATTTCAAAACAACAATATATTTGATAACGCATATGTCAGACAAATGTTTGCAAGAATAAATCCGAAACAGTATCCAGAACGAGCAATCAAATGCAACTTTACCGCTGGAACCAAAAGGAATGTATCTAGACCGTATAGGTACCTGATGGAAGCAATGCAAAAGTACCAGACGAGGATAGCGGATCATAAATCTCTATCAAAGAATTTAGAGTACTTTATCTGATCTTTCACATTGACGTGTCAAAATATTCTGAGCGAGGTATCCAATCAACTGCTGATATTGAGGTTACTTGGACGCTTGGCGGTGTTCCAGCTGCTGAGTTTAATGTGTATGCGCTAGTTGTCAGTGACAGATTCTTAACAATAGACGCTACAAAAGGCCGAATGACTGTGCAGGTGTGAGCAATATTGTCTAGTAAACAGTTCTAGCAAACAATTTAAACATTGTCTAGCAAACAAGTATAAAAAACAATGGTAATGACAGTCAAGCGCAAAGCGCTCACCAACGAAAACCAAATACACTACCAAAGAAATATACCTTACTGATGGCCAAATTAAAAAACTTTCGGCAGCTGTTGCCAAACACCGTGCTGTCCCACTAAAAATATCTCCGACAAGCACAACCGGCAGTCAAATAAAATTAATGTTAACACAGCAACAAATAACAAAACTTAACCGAGGAAAACCGTTTGTTCTTAACCTGTCTGTTGCGCAGGTAACAGCGATAGCGAAACACGGCGGTTTCTTTGGACCAGCACCTGCAACAATAGCCAGAACTGTATTACCAAAACTAATTCCTGTGCTTGGAACGTTAGGATTAGCAGCTGCATCAGGAGCAGTACCAGGAACAACTGCAAAAGCGGTATCTGGCGATGGAATCAAACAAAGTGTGTAGTCGAACTTGAAGTTCTGTTTTTCGAACTTCAGTTTTGTCTAGCACTATCGAATAAAAATGACAACCGTAAAACGGTCAGCGAAGAAAGCATCACAAACGACTAAATAAAAAGACAACCAAACAAAGGACAAAACGAAATATGAAACAAGGGGGAATTATTCCTTTAGCTCCACGTTTAGCAGGGCTAGTCGGCAGTTTCCTTCTAAATCTGTTCGGAATTGGCCATGGAGTCAAGGGTCAAGGATTAATGCTGCCGGACACGCGAAGCTAACCGCCTTAAGCAATCTTGATATACTTGACAAATTAAAATCGGTAAGAATTTTCACGGAGTATATTCCAAAGACGAGTTATCCAGTGCACCAACAGGTGAATCGTGTGTTATTAATATAAAAGATTTCGCTGATGGATCTGGCACTCATTGGGTAGCTGTTTACAATAACAATTATGTTGATTCGTTTCGACTTCCTCCAAATGATGTCATCAAAAATTGTTTTTTTTTCTTCAACGAAAACACAAAAAATAAATTACTCTTCTAACCAACTACAGCCAGTTGAAACTTCTGCTTGTGGATATTAATGTATTATGTTTGAGCGGCAGATATCCTAATTTTTCACATTTTATCATACAGTTTGATAAACACCCAAGTGAGGCCAGTGTCACGCAAGCAATTAATTTTGTGTGACAAAGGTAAATATAAAAAATGACAACGTATTGTCTCAAATGCAAAAAATGAAAAAACAGAATACAAACCAAAACAACAAAAACCCCTAACAGAATGATGCTAAAAAGTATTTGTGTTATTTGTGGTAGAAAGAAAAGTATGATTCTCAAACAAAACGCGGCGACGTCAGGATCGGGAATATACATAATTCCCCTGACCAATAAAGATGTTCTAGTTAATGATTAAATTGGTTTTTTTTTGTCGGACAGAAAATATAAAATGACATGCAATTTTAATTGTGACAAAGACTTGTGTATCAAACAAGATAGAATAGTTTACCTTTTCCCAACGCTGCAACCGCCGAGAAGTAAATGGTGCTCAAATTGACAGCAACAACTTAATTGGCAAATTACCCAAACCAAAAGGAGGCTGAACATTACCAGGACACAAATATATTGGGCCGAATAATCCGCTGCAGCAACAGTTGAACGAAAACAACAATCCACTTCCTTGACAAAAGCCTTACAACGCCGTTGATGCAATAGCAATGCGTCGTGATATCTGTTATCGGGACAACGAACAAGATAAACATGGCTGTAATAAAATAATGTTAAACGAACTTCTTGACATGAAGCCGGTTAATGTGCGAGAACGTATTGACAGAAAACGTGTTCAAGGATTAATTGGAACAAAACTTGGAAGAGACAACATGCAAGCGCTTACAACCTAACTTCACAATCCTAAAAGAAGAAAACTTTCCGTGACGTAAGGTTGTCGCAAATGCCGTTGACAATATCTGGGCAATAGATTTAGTAGATATGTCAAATCGTGCTCAGTTTAATGATAATAAGAAATACTCGTTTAATGTTATTGATGTTGTTAGCAAATACGCGTTCAGTATACCTGTTGCAGATGAAACAGGAACATCGATAACTGGTACGTTAAAGCAAATTATTGTTAGCACGGAAAGGGGACCAAATAAAATTTGAACTGACCACTGCGCTGAATTTTTCAATTAAAAATTTGAGCATTTTCTGAAACAAAGTAATATTAAAAATATGTTACCGGAAACGAAGGAAAGAGCGTTGTTGTTGAAAGATTTAATCGCAGATATATTGACGATCTTCCGCAAATTATATCTGATTACCACACAAGAAATACAGATCCCTTTCATGTAGTAAAAGTAAGATGTCACCAAATGATGCAATTAAAAGTCCGTTGTTGGCAAACGAAGATATGCACCGGAGACATAAGTTTGAGATCTGAGTCAAGGTCATAATTTTTTTGACAAAAATATATTTGAAAAAGGATTTACTACTACTTATCTCCACGTTCCTTTTGTATCGCTAGTTTTTATGTTATATATATTTTGACGGAGACGATGATGATGATTTTGTTGTTCTTGTGACCTACGTTCTTGTTTTTGCGTTTTTAATTTTGTTGGTAAAAGTTACCAACCGTAACTAAAGAAAGAAAAGATGCAACACTACTAATATTTAAATGGTTTGATGGGTCCTAATTTGCGACAATGTATCAACATCTATTAATATTTAAATATTCAACATGTATTTATCAATTTGTTAAGAAGTAGAGCAAGCATTAATAAGTCAAACCTTTCTAAATGCATTCATGGTTAGAACAATTTCTTTTCTATTGTATGTGAAATTCAAATGTATTAATTGCCCCACTCTTTATGCAATATTTGTAAATTATTTACATATTACATCACCAATAATATGTTTCGACCTACGCCACGCTGGGTGATTATTTAATAAGCGAAGTCAATGCGTTACAATCTAGTTCACTTTCACAGATAAATCACACTCCTTAAGACTGGAGTCAAGCCTAATTTCCATTTATCTGCCATGATTTCTATTAAATCATAAATGTTCGTGCAAATTTTAAAAAAGAATGAAAGGAAATATCTGTGAAGGAAACGTTCTATTTTCTTTACACGAGAACTAGACACTTGTACTTGAATTGCCGGAATTTTCCCTAAAAGACAAATAAATGTAAATATTAAAATAAATACCGTTTCTTCTCAATCAAAATAATTTTCAAAACGACTTAGCATGTGCCTTTGGAAGATTCCATATTTCCTCTTTCTCGAGAGGTTTGATACGGAAGTCGATATTTTCTTTAAAAAAAGTAGCATTTAATATAGAAGGTCAGAATTGATCCTTTTAACTTTAGCCCTATACTCATATTTCCCTATTATGTTTGCAGCCGAAGACAGAGGTAAGATCTCAACTCCCCTCTCTCTCTCTCTCTTTCTCTCTCTCTCTCTCTCTCTCTCTCTCTCTCTCTCTCTCTCTCTCTCTGGAGTTGTTCGAAACTCTTTCTATTTATTGCTAAATTATCGGTCCTTTCTGATATATCATGCAAGTAATAAGTTTGATTCTCCAGCAGGTAGAAAATGTATTTACCGAGAATATTACTGTCTGACACCAGTACATGCCATAAAGTGACACTTACCGAAGTTTTGGAAGTTTACTCTGTCTTTCTCGCACCTGATTGTCACAGTATTACAAAAACTGGCGACTCTGAAAGAAGACTTCACTTAGGAAGAATATTATTGTGACATTAATGTTGACAATATACGTTTCAACGCCACAAATTGTGACGATTACTGCTGAGTATTTAATAACAGTAAATTGTTTCTCTCTGTTATGGATTTAGGACAGTATGTCAGACCCTGTGGAGATATTGCGATTAATTGATTGTTGTCTGTTGTACACTGGTTTCTTTAGTCCGTGCGCCCGCCCGTCAGTGCGTCATCTTTTTGAGGATGAATAATATATTTCTGTCTATATCTCTGTATTTGTTCCAAGGTTTCTGAAACTTACGAATGGATGGAAACGGACTTTTTCTGTGTTTAAGCTGCTAGGGACAACACATTTTTTAAATGCTTGTCGTTGGATATCAGAGTTCTTATTTGATGCCTATAGGAATTTATTATTGTTTGTGATATTTACTTCGTCTACAGCAATGCTGCCAATGAATGTCATAATCTCTGTTTGAAGCATTTACAGATGTGTAATGCACTAACAGCAAATGTCAAATGTGACAAACGACATCTTTGTATCGTAATATGGTTGTTTTGTATCAAGCTATAAATGCTGTATGACGTAATTTACCCATTACGTATTACGCCATCGGACATATTGTTTCCGGACAAACATATGATACAGCATTGTTACTTTAATTGATTTTTGTTGCATTCATCGTGAATTGAAGTTTCAAGGATGAATAATTGCGCTTCGTATTTGCACGAACTTTTTTTCTGTTTGAAATTTGGTTAAATTATTTACAACAGATTCATTGCTGCTTATGAAAATTCAACCCTTCGCATTTAAAGTATAAACAAGATTTTACGTTACCTGCCTACGAAAATATTAAGTTGACTCCACCACTTCCAATTCCGAAATATACATAAAGTCCGTAAAAGATCATACCAAGTGTAATCACTCACTCTGCTTGGTATAATGCGAATATATGTTGCGAGGAGAATCGAGGGATGGACAGATGGACACGCGGACTCACGGGCAGAAAGAGATAACCATTTAAATATATTCGTGAAAGTTCTGATGAATTATACAATAATGGCAACTCGGGACATTGTGAAGCTGAACTTTTGATCTATATGGACATGTCATCATGCTATAAGAACATAATATTTTATGACGCAAACAGGCTCAGTGTCGACAACAATGTCGCTGTGTAATACTTGTGTCAACATTGCATCCAACTTCAACGGTAAATGTAGTAATGTGAGAATTACAGGCGATAAAAGCGCATGGAAATGTCACAAACGCTGGGACTTATCTCTTTAACACATTTGTAGAATAGAGGAAACGTACTGTGTTATCTTCTTGTGTTATTGTTCGTCCGAGAAGATATAAATGTGCGGTAGCTGCATTAGAGAGGGCATTGTTCCAGTAAATTCTGTGGAGCGAAAGAGAAAATGAATGAATGATTGAACGAATGAGCGTTTAAATCGAAAGTTAAATGGTTTTTATTTTGTCTTAATAGGTAATTACAAGCAGATTTCGCTTAAATGGAGTAAGCGATGGAAGAATAATAATATTTTCGACCTACAATTATGCATTAAATATGAATGACTTATTTGATCACGTTTAAAAACAGTAACGATATGTGTTGATTGACTTGTATAGTTTTAACGAAATGATGTAAATTATTTTTCAGGTATATAGATAACGTAATAAAATCACAGACCATTTATCTGGTGAACGACATGACCTCTCGTAACGAAAATTTGCAACGAATGCTGCTTGCATTACCGTTGCTATTGTTTGTTTAAATCCTTTCTGCAAATCTTGACCATATTGCATTCCAAATTTTGCTAAGAAACACCCGATGGGTCAAGTGAGTTAATTTCATTAGAATAAGAATCTTCATAAAGAACACATTCTTTTTTATAATAATCCCTAAAAGTGAATAAAAAATTAAGACTGGAATGAATTTCTTAAATGACCTTCTAAATACTTTTGACCTCTCCAAAAAAGATGTAACAGTCTTCGCGAGAAATTATATTTTGTTTTGTAAAGCGATTTGTCTTCTGGAGCAAAAGAAAGAAGAAAACTAAGACAACAGTAGCATACATATATGAGGTTCCTCTCTCAGAGACCCCCTACCCCTCCAAAACGTTATATGTTAAAATTTTTGTCAGCAGCCTTTTTTAGCTCAAAATGATGACTTTCATATGTGAAAGCTTTTCTAACATATTTCTGACAAAAAAATTTAACGTATAACGTTTTGTCGGGGTAGGGGGGGTCTCTGAGATAGGAACAACTCATATATGTATACTACTATTACCTATAGAAATAATGTTGTTATTTTTATAGTTTAGATAAAATTAATTAGAGATCAAAAATATTATATATAATGTATCACTATAATCCAATCTGACATGTTGGATTTGATTTAATTCGATTAAGGCAGCCTCAAGTTATACTGGTATAAAACCTAAAATAATAAGCGATTGTATTAAAAAAGTTGGTTACCATATATCACCAAAATATAGGTCAGTATGGCTATTCGCGACTGAAAATGATATGAGAATAGCGGGTTGGACAGATGATCTAATAACATTTATTGATAATATGGTTGATATTTTATTTGATAACGGTATTACTAAACATCTACAGTGTATGTAAACAAGGTTTCATTTTCCAGAACCCCCCTTCAAAACTTTCTATAGTAACATTTTGTCAAAAATATGTTAGAAAAATGTTTTCACACTCACCTGTCCACGACCAGCAATGAATAATTCGAAACCACATAGTCATAAACCTGTGTATAAAATCCTATAGCAGATTGGTCACGAAGCAAATTCTAACTGCTTTTTATGTCGTTATTCTGGGAAAATCCATTGCAGATATCTTTGACCTTGATTTCAGTAGGCGTTTTGGCAAAATTCATTGGGAATTACCTTTATTTAACCTTGATTTGGTGTGGGCGTTTTAGGAAAATCGATTGCAAATGACCTGATTTCGGCGTTATATTCCAAAAAAGCCATTGGAAATTCCATAACCTTTCAAAATGATTACATGATTATGGGAATTATGTGTGGGCTTATGACGGCATCGTGTAATCATTTTATGTATTTAATCTCCAGGGAAACCAAATTTGTATACTGCAATATGTCATGGCGCTCTGATTGATTTTTATTCACAATACTATTGCAGTGGCAAAGAGTTAGTTGTGTAAGTAATACAAAGCTTTCTTAGTATTAAGACTATTCACATGATCGGATATTAAACGCTGCAATTTAATTTTTCATTATAGAAAACCAAAGCATTTTATCATTTACATGATTTTGTTATATATTTTCAAAGAAAAGGAAGTAGTATATGAAAGGGAGAATTTGAGACTCTTTTATATGTTTCCATGGCTCAAACATTTTAAATCTTTTATCGTGAAAACAATGACTGAATAAGGTAAGTGAAAACATTCTTTGAGATTATTTTATACCCTACCATTACAATACTTTTTCTGGTAACCTTTTTCATTTTATGTAAATTCCGTGTGGGCTTATGACGGTATAATCTCTTAGTAGGCGTTATATTCTAAAAAATCCATTGGAAATTACCTATCTTCAACCTTAGTTATTATGGAAATTCCGTGTGGACACTATAAAGGCAGTTAGAATTTTCCTTTTTGATCATTTTGCAAGAGAATTTACACGTGGACAGGTAAGTGTGAAAACATTTTTCTATATATTTTTTAGAGAATGGGAAGTAGTATATGAATGAGGGGGTTGAGACACTTTTATCTGTTTCCATAGATCGAACATTTTATCGTAAAAAAATGGTGAAACCTATGTCATAAACAAAAGTACAAGGAAGAACGACAATAATGTTTTAAAAAAATTTCATCGCCTATCACTAGAATATTAACGTTTGCTATCAAGAAAAATGTACTATCGTGATTGTATAAATTAAATTTAATTCTACCAGATACTTTACGACAAGACTCAAATAGTTCTTTCACTGCTATTTTACTGAGAAGATACTTACTACCTTTTGCAAAAACCTTCGACCTATCCAGGTCTATGTTGATTTTTGTATACTAATTTTGACTGATCGGATTATGCAAATTGTCATATTTTAATGCAGGCTCGTCTCGTAAACTTTCGAGATAATTAAAGTATTTGCTGTCATCTGATTTGATAAGGGAGAGTTTGATTCTGTCAAATTTACTAAAACAAATACCTGAAATTTCATCGTTAAATTCAAATGATAATTGCTGGTTATTAACCATTATTTTTTTTAAATTTTGCTATTAACTCCATCGACTAATGTTAAATTTTCAAACATTATTTCTGATGTTTAGGCAAAATTACTAGTATAATGTCCAAGCGCTAGTGTGTCAATTCCGTCACTGCAATATCTTTTATCATCGAAATTAGTTAATCCACGTTTTATCATTCTATTTGTGGTAACATTATGCTTGTGTGATCTAAACATGCACATGGTAGAGAAATGTGGAGCAGAAGTTCTAAGGACATTGATATAATCACTGTGTTTAATTTCATTTTTTTACAACATTTTACTTAATACCTTTTAACTTTTTAATTTCATCACTTTCAATTTGTCTTTGTTCGAGCATTTCTTTAGTCATGTCACTTATATCAATTTTGATAGAATACATCTTGCTTCGAAGACCAACAAATTCCTTAACTGGTATAAACATAAATTCATCTTTCATTTTTCCAATAACTTTCTTATTCGAATTATCTTGAAATCCACTACATGCTGGATAATCTGATAAGTCAAATAGGTCACGGCGTTTATAAATATCTATATAGACATCTTCACATTTTGTATTATAAACTAGCGAAACTGTATCAGTAAATAGCAACTCCGAATCTGGCCATTGCTTTTTAGTAAAATTATAGTGAAAATCGTACATCAGCCACCTTGATATATCAAGTATAGCTGCACCAGCATAAATCGGTTTATTTAACTTTAAATTTGTCTTTCGTCTTTGTATTGCAACAAGATTTTCATTAAATATTTTCATACTAACAAAACCATCATCATTAACTAATTTATTTCAGCGATTTATGTCATTAACAATTTCTATCGAGACTCGCTTGCGAATAGTTTCCATCGTCTTACCGAACACCGAGTTGTTCATTAACTTGAAAAAGTTATTCTTAAAGTCGGTCTTAGCCACAGCACGACGTTTTGTATTTAAGTCAATATAATTTGCCATCCACTTCGACTGATTAAACTTTAGCACGCGGTGGATCTTTTTCAGAATTAGTCCAGCATCTACTGCTTGTTTGAAATTTTTGTAATGCATAACATAAGTTCTTTTATCTAACAAATTTGGAACTAACTTATTAACAATCGAATTTTTTGCTGTTGTCTTTGTTCGTTGTTCAGGCGATAGTAAACTATAATTAATCATCATTGACTCTGCGCAAAACGGATAATCGTTATGTAGATCATGTAGCGAACTAGGATAATCTAGATTAACTTCAACAAAATATGAAATATCGGAAAAATCGATATTAATTTTTCTAGGTAAATCTTTTTCGGTTTCTTTAAGAAATTGATCTGGAGTTATCCAATGAAATGCACTATGCGGCATTGGTTCTGACATTGCGTACCCATACAAATTATTGGTGTCCAGATAAATGATGTAACTCGACGGCAGATTCTTATCATAATTTTTTAAGTACTTGTTATTAGCAGCTGCATATTTTTTTTGTTATAACACTAATTCCGCCTCTGATACCTTTTTCAATAAAGTTAAACATATCGAATCTGTTAAGAGATCCAGTTCTATTTTACTCGTTTTTAGTAGAGCGTCCCAAGATAATCCTGGAGAGGAATAATACCAACAGGGGTCTAATCCATAATCGCTGTAGCTTACTTGACGAAAACTCTCAAAAACATCTGCTAGTAATAATACATCTGTTTTCAAATATAAATCGTGATAATAACCAAATGTTTTACAACTAAATTTATTCCAAATATCTTGTGCATATTTGTATTCGTCATCTGTTTTATTTTCATTTTTGAGTTGCGAGTAAAATTTATCTTTATCAGGAAGGGAAGTGTCATTAAATCTGTTCCAATCGTCGAGATACTCGTACGGAAAGATACCTTTTTTTGTCAGATCGATATAGTTTTCACCGAAGCAACTTTTTAGGTTAGCGAAATTGCTGCAACCTTTAACAAGCTCATCTAATGATGCTGCCATAAATTGCAGACTGTCAGTTAAACGTAATTTACCGAGCGTCACCGACATATAGTTTTCAAAATTATTTGGAATACATTTTATTTAATTTTAGTTTAGCTTTAATATTTTCATCAACAAAAGCTTCTACAATGATATGACTGTCATAGCCACGAAAGTTATGTAAAACTACGGGAATAAAATCTGGAGCATGAAATTTTAAATTACAACTATTATTAGCTGCTCCACGATACTGGCCGGTCAAATGACAATGATCTCGCACCTTATCACGGGCTCCGTTGGAGTCTACCAGTAACTTTTCACAAATATGACAATTAACTGCCTCATCGAAATTGAGTTGTTGTTTAGATGTTATTTTCATCGGAGCTGTTTTAAGTAATCTGTTAGAAATTTTATTAACTTCGTCTATTAAATTTTTTAATAGCCATACGGCAGGATTTTCATCTCTATGTAACTTTATCGGAGTTGAAAATGTATCCCTAGCCCAACAAACTACTTTATAAGCTACTCCGCAAGGAATATGCTGTTGTATTTTTCTGGTACTTAATTTTTTTGGATTATTTTCTGCTCCAACCAC
>JAECUM010060336.1:0-13874 GCA_016617855.1 Megalonaias nervosa
AAAAAGTTATCGGCTCTTTTTTTTACAATATACCTCTGAAGTTCGGGAAGTGAAAATGAGCAAGTGGAGCTAGCACTCTTTTGAAAGGTGCACATCTGGAGTAAGGCCAAGCTGTATACTCTATAACCCATATTACACCCATCAATCATACACCAAAATAAAGGGAATTAAAGGTTATTTTAACAGTACCTAAGATATACAAGGTCTTTTTTAAATAGCCAGTATAACTAGTGAGGAAATGGGGGGGGGGAATTCTTTTTCTTTAAAATTCTAACCCTATGCAAAATACGAAACTGTAGAGCGCCACCTCATCCGTGTCTGATTTGGATCTGGGTTTTATATTAGAATTAGTGAAATTAGTCAGGGAACCAGACTAACTTTACGGCAGCACCCCAGACACTTGAAACTGCACCTGTTTGTTCATGCGAAGCATCTGCGTGATCAAACTGTTGATTACAGAATTTTTTAAAAATGGCGTCCAGCAAGTGATGCATGTTTAAGATGAAAGGGAAAAAGCCTCTTGAAAAGTGTTAATAATCAATACAGAAGAGTAAAAAGGAATATTCAGATTCTTCTGAATAAAAGCTGGACGGGACAATTACATTTATTGGACATCACATGCCAATTTGAATATGTCTCATGGCGGGAGATATGACTGCCATTGTCATTTGAAATGGAAAAGAATTTCCAAGAATTACATCAGGTTGAGAGATAGCAACAAGCAATTGAGCTGCATAGGGTTTGGAACTAAAGTTTGTGCAACTGTACTAGTGGGAAAAAAAAGCCCATGCGTACTTCACAAACTTTTGAGTTGAACATAATGTTTATTGTCGCTGCACGTTTCGAATACAGAACTTTTAATTAATTTTTCCGCTTTTACAATAGCAGTTTATGATATTTTGTTACACCTTACTGAAAACTGGTCATTCTTACAGAAAAAATCAATTGCCTTACTGAGATGGACTCGCAGGGTTGGCAGGTCTGCATTTGACATTTATAACTCATTATAGAGTTTGGATACCTGCATAATTAAATTCCCACATCTTTGTACAAGTTTTAATTGACTTGTAAAGGACCAGTTTTGTGAATGCTGTAGAAATCTGACATTTTTTTTTATTAAATGCATTACATAGGTACAGTACAGATTACTTGATTTTTTCATTTCACCACCCATCTCAACCATGCAGTTAATTCCCTCCATGCTTCCTTTGTGTTCAGGCACAGCAATGGAGGGTAAGAACCTAGCAACTCACAGTGTGTACATTTTGGATCTCTGTAATGGATTTAGTTTGAAAACATTAGTGATTGGCATTCGTATAGCCAGTGTATGAAAATCACCCATGGAAAGACTGAAATGTTGGCGATTTAAAATTGAAGGAAGAATCATCTTTATGTTATATATTAAGCCAATGAAAACTGATGTGAAAAGCGTCAGGTATTTTCACTACATGTGTATTTGGAAATGGTTGGTCTGCTTCTATGCATGAATTTTATTCACTTTATTGCCATTGTTAAAAATTCATGAACATTCCAAATTCAGTTCAGATAATTATCCTACTAGATTTTACATCGTGGTAAATAAACAGTACATATCATTGGATTTTTAACTTGTTTTTAAAATACAATCTGAACCAAGTTATGCAAAGTCTGGATATTGGCCTGGTCAGGTTTGGTTCAGACCCAGGTTTTCATATTAGACTCAGAGAAATTGGTCAGGGAACCAAACTACATTTAAAAGAGTACCACAGATGCTTTAATCTGTCCATGATTTTCAAAGAGTACTTGTACATAATTAAGCTGCTGGTTAGAGCATTTATTAAATGTTGTCCAATGAATGAAAACACACTGAAGGTGAATGGGACAATCAGCTTCTCAAAAATTTAAAACAATTGGCACAGAAGTAATAAAAGTAATATCCAGATTCCTGGGGAAAACACTGGAAAGGCAACAATTCAGTTACATTAGACATGTTGATCTGAGTATATCTCATCTGGGGAGAGATTATTGTTGTTCATTTGTAAATAAAAAAACATGCAAGTTTAGACATATAGCAAGAAGCCGTTGAACTCCATAACGCTTGGAACTGCAGTTTCTGAAACAACCAGAAGTCCAGTTAGTCTGAGTTTTAGTTTAATGTTGTATCAAATAACACTTCTGAATGATATTTTGTTACACCATACTGAAAATTGGTCCAACTTCTGGGGAAAATGTTAGCTGTCCTTGATTATCAGGTAAGATAATGTCAACAGCATCAAGTGCATACAAAGTCAGTTAAACACAGCTTTGAGCCAGCTTAGTGTCTGATGCATTACAGGCTACTGTAAAAACAACCCAAAACAAAACAAAACCTTTCCTGTTTGATATTCAGGACATTTTTAAAAAGCTTTATCCATTATTTATTAAGCTTAGTCGTATTATCATCTGTCTTGGCAATTCTGTATACAGGTCTTTTCCCCTTTCAAAAGGATTTTGAAGATTTAGTAAAAATGTTAAGTTTTAGCTGATAATAATACCAGTTGTTACAAATCAACCAAATTTTCTGCAATCTGATTGAATATAAATGGTCACATGATCCTGATGACATATTTTTTATACATTTGTAAATTCTGCAGACAACATTTGGTTTCCAGTTTCCAATTAATTTTATGTGAAGCTTTATCCATACTAATGCCTTACACCATAATAATAAGCACAAACTTCCATGATTTTCGAACAAAATTTGCAACCTTCTGATTAAAATTGCCCATTACAAGTTAAAACAATGTAATTGCAGTCATTCCTGCACTCACCCTTTTGTCAAAGAATACATATGGCAGGCTTTACAATGCAAAAATTCTTAAGAAATTATTGCATTTTGCTTTGAGAATATGTTCCACAAGCTGTTATTTTAAAGGTTAGGGTCATATGATAAGCAGACTGCTCCAGTGGCCACAGTGGTTAGAGCATCAGCCTCAGATGTGGGAGGTTGCGAGGTTCGAACCTCGTCAGAGTCATATGAAAGACTTATAAAAATGGTACTAGCAACTGCCTCATTTGGCGCTCAGCATTACAAGGTTAGTGTTAGGACTAGTGGGCCAGGTGTTGGATAATGTGACTGGGTGGAACATAATGCTACATGTCTGTGGCATGATGCCCTAGTACTAGACATCACTATAAATTGCCAGACTGGTCATTGTAATGATATGACAATCACACACACATATGATGAGCAAGGGATCTTGCTAGACCGGACATGGTTTTGCTTCTGAAAGACTGCAATGCTTAGAAAGCAAGAACAACGAATGCTAAAACAAGCAAGCATAATGTAAAAAAAAAAAAAGGAATAGCTTGATTTAAACCGCATCAACCAATTTATTTTTAATTTTAAATTATCACTGGCATGACCCTGTCTGATGATCTACCCAATATAGCTATATAAAGAATCGATGACTCTTGGTTAGTGAGGATAGGTCCATGTATTATGTCACAGTGAAGATGGAAATGAAAGAAAACTTGGAGCTACATAAAAGTGAATGCTTTGTTGATGAAATCAGCTGATAAGTTGACAAGAAGTAAATTGGAATTATAAGGATTAAATGATCATATATGGATTTTTATGAATGTAAATTATTACCTAATTGCTCACAAAGTTAACAAAATGTCCTTTTTGGACTTTATTTTGGAGTGATTAGGTAAAATTTACACCAATAAATACCCAACCATGATCATTTAATCCTGCAATGAAATCACTGGTTATTGATATTCTGTTTCCTGATGTTGACCTTTAACCTCTGCTCTTTAACCCTTCTCTTTTGTTATTCTTTCCCTCCTCTCTATTATTCTTTTGGTTTAACTTTACATCTTTTCCTGATCTCAGTCAAGATAGCTTATCTTGGTATCCTGCAGAACATTTTCCAATGACTGCTTACAACTTACTCTTTCTCTCCATTTTGTGAGTTGAACCAAAGGTTTATGTTCTAAAAATATATCCATGTAAATAAAATGTAGTTAAGAATATTTTCGTTAACAATGCAACATTAATTTAAATACATCTGCTTCAGGTAGACATGTATATGAAGGGATCCTTTTTTCAAACAGAATGGTTACTCATTTTTTTTCATTACAAATATCGAGTATATTGGTATTAGCATTTTGAATGGTATCTCAGCACAATAACGGCTATATGGTGACAAAAGGTAAAGTTCTAAACAAAAAGTGAAGAATGAAGTATAAAATATAAAGATGTTAACATTATGTAATAATTATATAGAATAAAGGTTATTGTCAAACATGTAAAATCCTTAAAAGAGAATTTTTCATATATTTCATGTATTTTATTGGACACAAAAAAAATAATTCTTCTTTTCAGAATACAAAAAGTTACATGTAAAAAAAATTATTATTTTGGAATACTGACTGTACAAAAAATAAAGGGCTCAGACCTAAACAAAGTTTATGTGACACACGATGCTTGGCAACCTAACAGCACTGACAAAAAAACACCATAACATTGTTTTGTTTAATGTTGCTTTCAAGCAAATTACAGTCTGGTTTTTTGAGTACTCAAATACATTATAAATTAATGGTATGTGTGTGTGTAGGGCAATAACATTTAATTGTGCAAAGTTATGTTTATGCCGAGTGTATGTTTTTAAAACATTTGTTGTTGTGGGCAAATTTATGAAGATGCGTGAAACCAATCTCCTCTGCTGCCATTGATGAGGACAGCACTGGTGGCGTTGTCATAGAGGTGTTCAACAACCTGCACGAAGTTTGAGCCGATGTTGTACTTCCTCATAGTTGCCCATAAGGCTGCATGCCATACCCTGTCAAAGGCCTTTTTGAAATCTATAAAGACATGGTATAGATTCTGCTGATGCTGAAGGTATTTCTCACAAAGGAGTCTGAGATTGAAGATTTGTTCTGTGGTGCTCCTAACCACTCGGAAGCCTGCCTGCTCTTCAGCAATAATTTTCTCTGCTTGAGGCTTTAGTCTGCTGAGAATTATCTTCAGCATGACTTTGTTTGAATGACTGATCAAACTGATGGTTCTGTAGTTTTGGCATAGCTGTAGGTTTCCTTTCTTGGGGAGCACGATGACCAAGGATCGAGTCCATGTGGTGGGCCATTCTCCTGTCTGCCATATTTCGTTGCCAATTGTTGTTAGGACTGTGACTATCTCTTCTCCCCCTGCTTGAATGAACTCTGCTGGTATGTTGTCAATGCTGGCTGACTTTCCTTTCTTTAGTGACCTAACTTCAATTTCTACTTCTTCACGAAGAATGGGGTTGTCTTCAATTTCTTCTTTCTTCTGCCTGAGGGCAATTTAGTACTGCTGGATCTCCTTGGGTCTTATGATTGTACAGTTCTGAGCAGTGTTCAGTCCATCGCTTGAGGATCTCTTGATCTTCTGGGAGGCATTTTCCTGATGTGTCTTTGGATGGTTGTAGTTTTCCCGTGTTTATGGGTTGTGAGATCTTGCACGAGTTGATATGCCATTTTGCTGTCATTTCTACTCAGACTGTCATCGATTTTGCAGCATTGTCTTTCTATCCAGGATTCCTTTGCCTATTTCATGCTTTTCTTGATTGTGTTATCTCCCTATTTCCTAGCTTCTTCATGATTTCTTTTTCCCTTTTTCAGTTCTCATTTTTTATTGCATAGTTCAAGGACATCTGTTGTGATCCAAGGTTTCTTTGTTCGATGATATTTGCCAATGATCTCGCTAGCTGTGCTAGTCACAGCTGTGTTGAATGTGGTTTAAGGACTCTAGGTTGGTGTCTTTGCTGTCCAGGGTTATCAAAGGTGCAAATTTAGCACTTATCATTGCTTGGAAGGCTTCTGCGACTTTTGGATCTTTCAGTTTTTCAAGGTCAGTTCTGATTCTTGGTTAGGCTTTTTGATCAGCTGGAGGCGAAACGTCATTAATAAATCATGGTCACTTCCGATATCTGCTCGTAACATTACCTTGCAATTAATATTTATTTCAGTGAATGTGTCTACATATGAGAGAGAGAGAGAGAGAGAGAGAGAGAGAGAGAGAGAAAAAAGGGTTCAATGGTGGTTGTAATCTTTATTGTTCAGTTACTGGATGATTGTGTTAATCCCCATGTAAACACTGCTTGGGCACTAGTATATTCATTGGCATTTAAATCCTGAATAAATTGTTCTTGTGCAGACATATTATACATGTTAAATAAATATGCTTTGACCTTTAGCTTGGTCTTTTCCAGCCAATACTAGGTTTGAAGACCAGATTTGCCTCAACAGGTCAAATTAGTGTGGCTCCATGTAGGCTACCCATGGGGTACTGAAAATGTGTCCAGCACAGTTAAACATTTACATGAAGTTAACAGATAATTCAGTTTGGTTTTTTATTGAGGAAATAAATATTGATATTTTTTATGTACCAAACATACTTGGCAAAGAATACATTGGTTGTTTTGAGTATTTAAACGATACATCAATATTTTTTAAAGCAATTTGATACGTGAACTTCTCGATGCAAATAAAAAATATAAAAATATGAAGTGAAATACAATAATAAAAGAAAGAAATGATCAGTGACCTTTTTGCCTGATTATAAATGATGATTATTATATTTTACTAATCTCCTATTTTCACTGTTCAGTTCCTCAGTTAAGAACTTACACAAACTTAATCACTATTCATGACTTGCAAAACAATACCCTGGTCAATGGATGTACCCAAATCATACTTTGGTATATTTCTGAAGCCATTTGAAATGGAAACCCATCTTCAATTTTAACATCCAAAAATGAAAAAATAAATAAAATTGCAACAAAAACTGTTATTTTAATCTCTTATTCTTTGTTGTAAAACTAAAAGGGCAATATTTTCAATCATTTTGGCGGACATAAATCTTCACAGTAAAACCTTTTATGTATGAAAAATAAGGATCTAACCAAAAAATATGAATTTATGTGTACGAAAAAATGATAATTTAATAATTATTTTTATAGCTTGATGGTGCACAAAAAATTAAAGGGTACAAAAAATAACAAACTGGAGTAAACTGTATTATGAAATTTCCAATTTACAGTATTGTTTACATGGCTGGGGCTGGAAAGGGGTGGAGGGGGGATTTCGCATGCAGTATGAAAATAGGAGTATGGATTTGGATTTCATTATTAGTTGTCAGCCAAATTTGACATTAATCCTCAACCTTTCTTTCAAGCACACAAAGAAAATTTTGTGATTTTACGCATTGTATTTTTATATGTACATATACCCGATCAAAAAAATGCTAGTTCATGATATTCTATTGTTTTGTTTTTTTTTTATGTTGAGACAATGTGGACATGCTTGTTAGGCCCCCAAGATTTTAATTCTGATCTTTTTCTTTTTGTTTCTTTCACGACGCTCTTCCGATCTATTATACTTTAATTAAGCATTTTTTTTCTTCAAATCACTGATTTAAAATGATGAATATTCCCTTTTTACTTTAACTTTGTAGATGATGACTGAGATGTGGAGGCATTCTCTCCTATGTGCTGGTTTGGTCTAGTCACCCCATCCCTTACCGGTTTCATTACTATTGTATCGGAGGGAATTGTTCTTGTCGATTCATTTGTTAAACTAATCAATTCAATTTGTCAATGAGAGGTTTATATACCACTTTGTCACTGGTGAAGCCGATATTGCTACTGGTTGGGTCATGTGACAATTGTATTGTCACGACTTGTTGCAGCATCCAGGTTTCAAAATAAACCAGTCTCATAGCCGAGTTTTGGCAACAGAAATTTGTTTATAAAGAGGGGTATAAACAAAGAAATGACTAGAAAACTCCTGTGAATTATTTTAGATTTATAACACTGTTCTCTATATTATGGAACGAAAGAGTTTCTGTAATGCAATACATAACACTGCAATGCTATTGTAAAAAATACTGGTTGAAATTGTGTCCATGGGGTATCCGATTGATAATTGATTGCAAGACCCTGCAGAATTATAAAAGTCTATAGGGTTGACATACATTTATTTTTTTAATGATTTCTTCAGACTGTATCATAGTTTCACAAGGTTTATTATCATGTTTTGTGCAAACAGAGTTGCCTATAGTTGCAACATGCGGTTTTGAGCTCCAACTATTGTTAGGGTCATGAGGTCCTCAAAAACAATCCCTTTTAAAGAACTGCTTTCCAGATTGCTTGGACTGCATAATCACACTTGAGCTTTATGGGGGTTGTTCATCTGTTATTTCTGTTCCAAATGGCAGTACAATTCGATCTGTTCTTGGGTTCCATGGGTCCTCGATAACTAACCCTACCTGCAAATTATTTTTCTCCAAAAAATATTGGGGTATACAATCTCATCAGAACTGGTGAGGGTTGTTCATTAGTTCTTTTCATCCTTGTAAATGTTTCAGTTTCAATTTCTGTTAAGTTGGTATACTTAGAGCACTTAATTTATTTCTCATGGTTAAACCAATCTTTTCTTTTGCAGATTTTACTGCATAAACTTCAAGATACCCTGTTACCAATGTATTGGCATTTTAAACTTAACTTTGTAGTTTGCTTCAACATTTTTTTCCTGAAATTATGGATTTAAAATGAATATTAATTATTTAGCAGTAACTTTGTTTCCAGCAGTGCAGATTTCTTTGCCCTCTCTTTATAAAAGTAGTCCCATCTTGGCCTGCATATACCTTGTCATGTCATTGGTAGATTCACAGAAATAAGAATCTGTGGGCTAGTAAATTATTTATTAGTCCACAAGATCTTCCTTGTATTGAGCTTTCTGTTACACAGATCTGATGAAGGAGTAGCCTGCAGTCTTATGATTCAGTCCAAATGCCAATTCAATAAAATAAGGACTGTTCACATATCCTTGTTTACAGAGGCGGCCCTATAATAGCTGCCTGTTTGTAAGGGTCAAGATGCCCCCTTTCGGTCACGAGTGTGTCAAGCTAACTAAGGGAGTAACTACAACTCTTATAAACTCTTGGGCAAGGCACTTTACTCCAATTGCCTCAACACTAAATAACCTACTTGTGTTTTTTCACTACAAAACACCAAACCAAACCACTGCTGATTGTCACCACTTTGGAGAAATTACCATGTACATGGCAATAAAACAAACCAGTGGGAGAGCTGCTGTTGTGCTACAACTTATCCATTGGTTCAAGAGTAGCCATCTAAAAGTTTACATGTGAAACTGAAGAATTAAAATTTTTAATATGGTGAAAGTCGAAAATTGTTGTTTGGTCAATTAATTATTGTGCAGTGCTTATATAAATTCTTTCCTCATACATCACACTAACATGTATAATACTGTTCATGCTTATACAAATCTGCAAATTAGTGCACGACTTTTCTCCTTCGCTTCCAAATATTTAGAAATTAAATTGGATAATGAGCTGAGCTCAGTGTCATCATATGTACATCTCCCAAATATTAAATGGTTGATTAAAGGTTCTTTTATTAGCTTTATGAGACAACTGCTAGAACTGTGCTTTCTTAGGTTTTAATGACTCTGTAATACTGTCATTAGATGCCAAAAGAAATTATACATTATACAAGAGAAGTAGCAAATGTTTGTTTATAGTTAACTGAATGACCAGGTATTTTGGGTTCAGAAGGAAGTACATTCATTGCAAAAGAGACTACATTCAAGAAGTATCACGTGATTTTGTTTGTTTCATTCAGGTGTGGAAAAAAACAAAAACGTATTCAACATTTCTCATCCTTTTTAAAGATGTAGTCAAACCTGTCAACAGTGGCCATCCATCAGAAAAGGCAAAACTGGTCATTGTGCACAGGTGACCTCTGTACACAGGTTTACCTTTTAAAACTTGTTTTTGAACAAATACCATGCACTGAATATTGTCATTATCATTATGATGTTATTGTTTGGTTTGCTGTTATGGGTTTAATGCCATTTTTCAGCACATGATAGGCTATCTACATGGAAGCCAGTATCTTTGGTGGAAGAACCAACCCACCCACAGGAAGCTACTTGCAAGCTATCTTGAATACCCATACTGACCGTGACAGAGACTCGAACTCGCATGGACAGAGGTGAGATGTCACCGATATGTAAAGGCAAGCCTTAGATCACTCAGCACCCCTTTTCAATATAGTGTTATGTCAACTACTTTTTTTAAAAAAATCTTAAAATATGCATATATATTGTCCTCCCTCAAATGTACATTCCATACATAATTACTGTTCTGCTAAGTTTAATCCATGCTATAAATTGTTTCAGCACCAACTTAATCACTTATCTTTATTTTGTGCCCCATATCAGAACATTAATTTCACTACAGACTTAACAGCTTACAAAGGACTGTAAAACAGGATGAGTTTTGTTGCCAAATTTTGTAAATTTCACTTGAAAACAACTGTTCACTTTAAAAATAAGACCTGGATATGCTAGTTTTTGTTATGCTGAGTTCTGGATATGCCAGTTCCTCAGCTCCACAAGATCAAAAAGACAGCTTATTTGAGAAACCTGTAATGAATAGGAAATCCCAAAATGTGGTATGTGTATATATCTTTGACCCATGAACCAAGTTTGCCTTAATCTTAATGAATAGGAATGTAACTCTTATTTTTCAAAGACAAACTGTTTGTTCTAGATTGTCTTGGGGGAGGGTATTGGCTCTCCTTTTTGTTTTCCATGGCTGCAGGTGAAACAGGTAGATGAGCTATAACATTGATCCTGCCTCAAGGACAAGCCATGCATGTACATGGTACCATGAAGGAGAAGGAAGACTCACTTCCTGGAAAATGGCATTTCCACATCCTGTAGGACTGCTCCTGTGACCTAGTGGTTAGAACGTCCGCCTTGAATGTGGGTTAAAACCCTGGCCAAGTCACACATAAGACCTACAAAAATGGTACCATCAGCTGCCTCGTGTCTGATGACAGTGTTGCCAAGCCTAAAAAGACCTTGGTACAGCAGTCAGAATTACTAGCAAGTCTGACCAATTTTAAGTAAGCTAAAAATATAAAAATGAAAACTAATGTATTGACAACAAAACCCCATTTGAAGCATTCTCCTCCCATTACTTTCATTACCAAGATGCATCACAATACTATCATAATGTATTTCTTTCATTATTCTAAATTTTTGATGAAATTCAGTTCCTCAGTTATAAGTTCAGATTCATTTAAACTATTACTGATGTCAGGTATTAACTATAGGCACAGAAGATAAATAAAATTAGCCCAGGTTATATTCAATTTTTGGAATTGGAATGAAAGGAGTAGAAACTTTAGTGCTGGTGACCATTCTGAAACTAGCCAAATCTAGTGTTAATTACATCTGCATACACACAAGCCATGAGGCTGATCCAAATAAATATTTTCTTCTCCTTTGGTTTCAATGCTTCATTCATTCAAATACCAGTAACATTATTCACTTACATTAGGTGTTAACTTCAGAGGCAAAAATGTTAAAGAGTTTCAAGAAGACAATAATTGGATGGCAACAACAGCTGATTGATTTAATTAGTGTAGGGATATGTAGGCTTATCTAGGGCTTCCAAGATATCAACTGATATAAAATATGTGACTTTTAAGAGGCTTTAAAAAATATATATATATGTTTAATCAAAATTTTCAGAATATTTGCTACTGATATAAAATATCTGACTTCTAAGAGGCTTTTTAAAAATATATATATATAACCAATCCTGTGCTCAAGGTGCAATGCTGGCTGAATGCATAATCATATTTGTTGAAAACTATCCAAGAAGTAATGAAGGCATCACTGAAATATCTTTACTTTGTTCTGAATACAAAATAAGCTTATACATAAAATACATCAAGTCTCTTGCACCTTCACTGTCCAGTACTTTTTTAGCCTCTCCAGCCAACGCTCCCAGTAGTGTTGGCAAGTTGCCGAGTTCATTAAATGTACACTGGCTGGTTCTCCCCCTGGGTACACCACAACAACCATAGCATTGCTCAGCTTGTCAATCTGTAAGAAAATAATCACTGTTATAATTATAGTCAAATCAAATCAAACAATATCACTATTTATTCTTTCTTTAAATTATATGGAAATCACCAAAGACTCTCACTCGGCCATCATCATTTGGTTTATTATGGACTGGTCTTGTATTTTATTGCAAAGCAATACAAGTAGGTTATTGAATGCCAAGGTAATTAGGCTGTCTTACTAAGGACACATCAAAGCATCCAATCAGGGCTGATCTGATGGTAGGATTCAAATTCCTTTAAGTGGCCAGCAGTCCACTAGCCAAAATATATATCCAGGAAACCAAGATAAAACCATTTCATCTTTTCAACCGCCAAGCGTTGAAACTTGGATATTCTTGAGCAATAACAAAATTTTAAGATGGCTGCCATACTGTATGTAAGATCAGCTCTATTTAGGACATCATAAGACTTTTGTTGATAAACCCATGTCCATATGATCATCCATTCAGGAGTAGTGATAATGATTTTTAAGCTGTCCACCATGGTAGCCATATTGGATGTCAGATTTATTTTTTTAATTGAGGATAAACTAGATATCATAGGATGTCTATTGGCAAAAACCCAGTGTCAATATGAACATCCATTCAGGAGTATAATGCAAGAAGATTTTCAAAATGGCTGCCGTAGTGGCCATAATGGATGTCATTATCAGCACCATTTTCATTTAGGCCCAACCAGAGATCATAAGAAGTCTGAAAGTGATAACCTTATGATGATATGACCATCCATTCAGGAGAAGTGATTTGATTTTCAAAATGGCCACTGTAGCTGCCATATTTTCTATCCACTTAGCAGCATTATGTTCATTCAGAATCAACTTGACCTTGGGATGAATGTGTGTGTAAAGTTTCATGGCATTACTCCAAGTAGTACTGGACGAGTTGCAACAACAAATTTGTGCCAATGGACAAATGACTATATTTAGTATGATGCTTATCATCAAGAGGCATTAGTCATCTTCATCAATTTATGGAAAAGGTTTATGGAGTTATGAACTCTGTATGACATTTCATCATTTTATGGCAAAAGTTTATGTAGTTATGTACCCTGTTTGACATGGGCCTTTGCATTTCCATTTCTGTTACAACTTTTGATAAAGTCATGAGCTGAAACTAAATCTTGTATAAGGCTTTACCTAGTTCAAGTTTGATTTTCATCATTTTCTGCCAAAAGTCAACATTTTTATGGCATGGTTTGGCTTAAAATCCTTCAATTTCTGCTCAATGAAGTTTGAAGAACTTCATGATCTGAAACAAATTTGGTATGAACCGTCACATCAAGGAGAACTTGATCAGATTTTTGTTCTTGAACGGGGATAGAAAAGTTTAGTGTTTAACCTTGTTAAATAAGCTTTCTTTGACATAGTCTTGTTATCACCTGACGTGGATAATTAAATATTTTAGACTGTACTCACCAAGTGCCAATAGTCTTGAAATAAACAAAAGGGTAGAAAAGCATACTCTTATTGCCAGGTGTGAGATGATTATTATCATGGCTTTCTTTTCAATTATTAAGAGCAGTGACAGTGGCTCAGTGGTTAACATGCTAGACATGTGACTGAAAGATGTGGGTTCAAATCCTACTATAAGACCAGCCTGGGTCAATTCCCATGGCACGTCCTTGGGCAAGACACTCTACTCCAACTGCCCTGCCACCAAATAACCTACATGTATTGATGTGCTGTAAAACACCTAAACATCAATTACTTAAATTACTATGCCATACATCACTTTTGACAATGCAGCCCATGCCTTTAAGAGGACAGATTAAAACTGTTCTACCATGTCATGAATGGGTAAATTGATTATAATCAATAAATAAACTTCATTATGAAATGATTCAATTGTACAACAGAGTAACTTATCCTTTCAAGTAAATTGTTCATTCATAGATCTTACTTATATTAGATGACTTTTTAAATTTTAC
>JAECUM010060337.1:0-14808 GCA_016617855.1 Megalonaias nervosa
GAAATCAGATCTCTTATTGACTCTGGAAGGGAGGCTTTGAAATATTCCCCAAAGGACCATTTATTCTTCCTATTTTCTTCAATCTTTCTTCTTAACCAAAGCATTATTTTAGTGATCAGATAAAAATTTAAATATGTTTGACTTCGGAATGAATATTACTTTCTTTAAAAATAAATCTCATTCTTTAGGTCAAAAAGTTCCATATTTCCAATGAAATTCGCATAATATCATCCGCCTCAAGTCTGTAAAAGCAACTATGGTTACATCCCAGACTTTCGGAAAAATCCACACGTGTGACCATTTAGTAGTATATGTTTGTTTTAAAAAATTAAAAAGAAAATACCCCTCCAACCCCAACCACCCCAATATGTATTCCAATTACGTTTGAGCTTCCAGTCTCACCTCCTCTTCAAACTAGGCGGCTTACCATCAAACTTGCGATTATCGCCAATGATACGAACGATAAATCTTATTTTATCGCCAAGGATGCAATCGATAATTCACTGAGGGAAGGCGTTTACTAAAATTTCGTTTTAAAAGAAAAATAATATTTCGAATAAATAATTGTCAGAAAAGACCATTTTTCAGACATGAAAAAATTCGAAGATTTAAAAATTAAATAGTGTCCAAGAATTATCTAAGAACAGCATTGCTCGTGCAGTAAAATTATATTGTTCTCTATTTGCTAGCTGAATACTACTACTACTACTACTACTACTACTACTACTACTAATGTTTATTTGTAATACAGGCCACTGGCTCATGATACAAATCCATACATCATGCGGTACAAAATATTTTATAGTTCGGAACAAAAGAACATCGTATCTATTGAAGTATACATGAAAGAAATCATTTTTGTATTTTTCGAATTGGGTGAGATAGAAGTATACATTGCACAGTAATCACAGAAACAAATGTAAAGGGAGCCCTGAAACCTGCATGGAGCAAGTTTTGTGATATTGATCTGGAGTCTTATGTAGCAGGAGTCGTTCATATAACGGTTTCTCTAACCTTTAAGGCTTTTATAGTAAACATTTCTAAATTAGTTATCACAATTTTACTAGTATCATGTTGCATAAAAGACCTAAATATTTTCAAAAGTTGGATTTTTATATACAAAGGTAGGTATATATTTTCTTCGTATTTCTCCATATAGCGGACAAGCAGTAATAACATGGAATTCATTTTCGATGTTAACGTTACAGATTTGACACAATCTTTCCTCATAGCAAATACTTTTATATCTTCCCGTGTTACCTGTGATTGCTAGTTACCCACTCTAAGCACTGATTATACAACGCAACTCGCCATCTTCCAACAATTCTAGATATCTTTGAAAAGTGAATCCAACTCCTAGTGACCTATCGAAACGCAATCTTTCCATCGACTTAATCTCATTCTGCAGCGTTTGCCTAAAAATATCTTCACATCTCCAGCTGAACAATCTAAGAACTGTGTTTTCATTATTTTTACGCCCTTTGTACACCAAATATTACCAAATCCAAACGTAAACAGAAGCTTTTTGACATTTTAGCCCGGCAATCAGTTTTCCCAACATTTTAGCTGCAAATTGTAGCATTGTTTAGGATATCTGTCTTCCGGCATTTTTCAAAATACGTTTATATCTTATACACTGCATACTAATTCTTCATAATTCGTTATATACGAATGCATTTGGACAGACCTAGATATAACAAGAATATATTTACAAAATGACTAGTGAATTTTATCAATATCATTGGCATCGTGAAACCCCCAAACCTCAGGCCCATAGTTAAGGATGGGGACCTATCTTCGCGTCAAACAGACGAAGCAATCCATTTACGTGTAATCTGCCAAATTTTGAAAGACTTTGCTTCGTTATATGCATAGCCTTCATCGCCTGCAATGTTAGAGTTTTCTGGCACCTATACCAAAAGTGTTTTTAAGAAAACATGCATCCTAGATACTTATAATATGATTCAATCTTTATCTCTGTATGACCATAGAACCACTTTTCGTAACTTCTGAGATAGCCAACTCCGCGAAATATAACCACTCTTGTTTTTTTCCCATATTCACTTTTAATTTCCACTTTAGGCAATATGTATGCAGCTTATTGAGCATATTTTGCAACTGATGAGCAGTGTCAGCAAAGACAATTAAATCGTCTGCATACAAAAGTAAAAATAGTTGTAAGGTTTCTACCGACACTCCCCTGTTTCCTTAAGCTACAAAGGGTTTCAAATCGTTCAAAAACAAAGAAAGAGTAAAGGCGATAAAACACAACCTTGGCGCACGCCCAAAGGGTAGTTAAACACTTTGGTAGTAAGATTATTGGACTTAACAGATGCTTTTACATCATTATAAATTGCTGTAATAATTCTTAACATTTTTCCACTAATAAGTTCACTTACTAGTTTTGGTAAAGTAGACGTCTCTATATCCTATCAAAGGCCTTGTCATAGTCAATAAATACTGCATAGAATCTACCCTACGTTTTCTTAAATATTTACAAATTAATGTATATAATATAAACATATTATCTGTTGTAGAATATCCAGCTCTAAATCCTGCTTGCTCTTCGCCCACTAATTCGTTTATTTATCGTATTATTTTAAATCGATGTAAACATTTTGCTTAATACAGGTAGTAGACTAATGCCTCTATAATTGTAGAGTTCATTTGCATCCCCTTTTTTCAAAATTGGTATTCCGACAGCCGTTGACCAATATTCTGGATAATATCCAACACTGAATAGTTTATTAAATTATATTGTTAATATTGGTGATATTATGTTGCCCGTACATATATAGAAGTCGCTGGATAAAGCATCTATTTTCCCAGCATTGTCTTGTTTCGTTTACTCAATGTTAGGTGTAGTAGCTTCTCGTGGGTCGGTGGTTCTTTCCGGGGATTTCCCGGTTTCTTTCTCCACCATTAATACTGGCCGCCATGTAGAGCCTATCGTGTGCTGAAAAATGGCGTTAAGCCCCACAACAACAACAACATCAATGCTAGGCGTACCTCCCCTTGAGTGGTTGTTCTGTCTAAAGTCTCATTAATTAGTTGAATATTTTCATTTTCCTGTATCTAGTCAACAGAACTGGAGAAATTAAATAATACTGAAAAATATCCAAACCAAGTTGCAGACGTGATATTGTTTTGCATACCAGTACTTGGGTTCTTTACAAGGCGCCAGAAAAGTTGTGTATTTTTAGAGTGTAATGCAGATAAAAGGCTTTTTTTTTTGTGTTTCATATTGCTTTTGCTTGCTTCTTGAAAAGGATTTATACATATGTCTATAAAAAATATAATCTTCAAGTGATTCACTTGTGCCTTTTAATCTGAACTGTCTTAGATATCTTAAGGCTTTGCTTTTGGCGGTCATGCAATCTGTGTTACACCATGACTGACATTTAACAATTCTTCTTGGAGATATCGCACTAGGTTTTGTTGTTGTTGTGGGGCTTAACGCCATTTTTCAGCACACGATAGGCTATACATGGCGGCCAGTATTAATGGTGGAGGAAGAAACCGGGAAATCCCCGGAAAGAACCACCGACCCACGAGAAGCTACTGGCAAGCTTTCTCACATAACCACATTCGCCGAATCCTAGACTCGAACCCACGCAGACAGAGGTGAGATGGCAGTGATCCGTAACGGAGAGCGCTTTAGACCACTCGGCCACTTGGGGCCCCACACTAGGTTTTGCTTTCTATTGAATGTCTTCATTGTGCATGCTGCATCATGGCAAATATCTGTAACTGTTTCGACGCATTCATTAAATTTGTCATTGTTTATACCATTTAAAATCTTATCCATATTTTGACATAATAGATCTTTGCAATTTTTGATAAAAGATAGACCTGATAATAATAATAATAATAATAATAATAATAAATTATTATTATTATTATTATTATTATTATTATTATTAGTAGTAGTAGTAGTAGTAGTAGTAGCAGTAGTAGTAGTAGCAGTAGTAGTAGTAGTAGCAGTAGAACTAGCAATTATCTCAACAATTCTAAAAAGCAATTTTTGTTATATAGTCACTATGTTTAGAGTGGGGAACTTGCCAATCACAGGTAACACGGGAAGATATAAAAGCATTTGCTATGAGGAAAGATTGTGCCAAATTTATAATGCTAACATCGAAAATGAATTCAATTGTGTCATTATCTTAAGTTTGAGAGTGTCCGTGTGTTAATACTGATTGACACCAACCCGGTACGTCTGCAGGTGTTCGTGTGCTAATGTTGGTTTGACACCGACCCGTTACGTTTGCGGGTGTTCGTGCGTTAATATTGATTTGACACCGACCCAGTACGTTTGCGGGTGTTCGTGTGTTAATATTTGTTTTACACATACCAGGTATTCTGCGGCTGTTCGCGTGTTAATACTTGTTTGACATCGACCCGTTACGTCTGCGGGTCTTCGTGTGTTAATATTAATTTGACACCGCTCCGGTCACTGACTTGAAAACCCTTTACTTAATCTCTGGTTTCATACTATCTCAGCCGGTTGAAGCAAAATTATTGACTTCAAATTGCTCTTTGAACTTATGAACTTTTATCGGTAATCAAGTCCGCGAAATACCTACTTGGGGCCGGTTTGGGGGAAGCGATGCCATAGGATAATATGAAACATAAACAAAAGGTAGTGAGGTTTAGGTGACGTCATTGATGTACGTCTTTTTCAACGTTCAGTCAACATCTGGTTTGGTTGGGCAAATCCCACTAAAATGTTTTGCCTTAAGGCTTGTGTTTGTTCCGGAAGCCATCCTTAAAGTGGACAATTTAGTGAATTTCCTGACAAAACTCGTTGTGTTGTTAAGTTTAGAGTTAAATCGTAATCAGCATCAAAAGAACACATACACAGCAAATAATGCAAAGAAAACCCAAAATATATTACAAAAATGCTGCTATTTCGATCCATACCTATTTGTCTCGAAAGCATTGATAATTTGGAAAAGGTACTAAATTGTTATACTGATAGATAGTAACCAGTATATCAAATTAAAATGTAGTTATTTGCATACTTTGTCCAAATGCAGTGTGACGAACTATATGGTTGGGGTGGGGTGCTCCCAATATTTTATTTAAACTATTATGGAAGTCGCACCCAGGCTCTATTTTGTTGGAAGTTAAATTCAGTGAAAGATAGATGTAAAGCTCCGAGCCTCCAGTCAGCAATGCCGACGGTTAGATGGTTAAATATACAGAAAAGGTTGAAATTCAATGAATAACAATTCAATAATCAAATGACTAAAATTTCCAATTACACTCCTTTCGCTCGATCCTTTAATAAGCCTAATGCATCATTTGATTAGCAGTATGAGATTGATTTCCACCTGTGCTTGTATTTCTACTCATCTGTTGTATCCTTTCTCTCTCTTATTTCTCCCAATTCCTTCTCCTCTTCCTCCCCGACCTTTCTCCAAATTCCTTCTCCTCCTCCTCGACTTTCTTTAGACTCTTTCTCCTCCTCCTCCACTTTCTCCCCCACGACTGCACTTCTGTCGACTTCGACTGTCTCGGCTACAGTCTCAATTTCGTCTCCAACTCTTGAAGACTTGAAACCCAATGAAGCCTGAAGTTCTCTGTTCCCTAAAAAGCTTCCTGTGAAAACACAAGGACGGTACAATCTTTTTCCTTAGCCCTCTCATCTCACACTACACACAGCCTATCATCAGATAACGGCAATTAAATTTCTTCGGTCACGCATTTGTTCACACCGAGATACCCATACCTTCTTGTATGGTAAGACAAACGTCATAATACAGCACGGTATCAATTACTTCTTATACATACATCAATGAAAATTCCGTCACATAAGTACATATTCCTAATCCCGTTATACTAAACAATATCACAATAATCAGACGCATTTCTTTATCTTACAACTCATACTAAGTACGTAAATATTCAAATATCCATGCTCTGATATATTCATACGTCCATAGTAACTAATCTTACATACTTCAACCATGTTTCCAAATTCACAATTCAAGCATGTGTAAACTCTAACATAAGGCATTAATAAATGCACTGGTTTACCACGAAGTAACCTAATAGCGAATTACAAAATTAATTCTGACTACAAGGTAACAATCTACATAATTCCTCCTCGCATCTAATAATGCTCCACGTAAGGCTCAAACCCATTTCTCAAATACGCATGTAAATGAAACACTATAAATTTAATTCTACATACTAAACGATCCTAGTAATTAAGTGTACATGCTACAAATAGTTACAATTATGATGCCGTAATATTCTGCAAAAATCGAGTAAATAATTTACTGACCTTTTCGAAGCTTTGTCTTTCCTTAGAATCTACCTCTAAGTTCTGCCACCAGATTACGAGTGGCTTCTTTCCCGGAGTAAACCCTATTGATCTGCAATCTTCCCAGGCGAATACTAAATTACTCTTACGATTTCGGAAGGTATCATTCGGGTCTAAGTTGTAATCACGCACTCTATCTCAATTTTGATTGGATATCGTTGTGGACCGATCCAATCAAACTTATTGGACAATGTCCCTCTCGCTGTCTGTCAACGTGGGAATGGAAAAGAACAAGCCCCGTTCACCCCGTGGACTTTCCTTTTGATCCTTGAACTAACCTTTAACATATAGGTGTGATAATGGCAAGCCTTTGTTAAATAGCGCGACCGGTCGCCTTTGCCGACTCAAGTTTCCGGTCTCTGGCTGGTCATGGTAACCTTGCATCAACACTAACCCTGCAGCAACCGATAGAGATCAAACACAAGGCCGCGCTAATATTCCCAAGACAGGTAGATTATAGCTTATACATGACTTTAGCTGGGTGCTTAGCAAACGTGACATGCAGTATAGCCTTTTTTCCAAATCTTACAAAATATTGATAGTCTGATAAGTGTATTACAAGGCTGAGAGTTCATAAGAACAATTAAATTGGAATTCATTACGATTTTTCATGTACATGTTGGTAATGTAATTCTGTAGAGAATTGGAATTTACGAAGACAGTGGAATTCTCCATCTGAAACGTTTCAGCTACGTAAGAAATCTTTTCTAGTAGCATTCTCTACATTAAAACACACACACACACACACACACACACACACACACACACACACACACACACACACATTGAAGACTAAGGTATTAATGGCAGTTGTGTTTCTCCTTGTTACTCAGTTTTCAAAATTCTGTTTATCCCTTTACTTGTTTCTTTGTGTTGAGTGTATGTCTTGGTCATTCAGTACTTGTTTTACTAAGAGATCTAAATTCGGAATAGCTATCTAGACTAACAAAAACTTCGGACATTCCGCAGTGTAATAAATGTGAGTGAAAGCTTCAATGAGTTCTGGATATCACTGCTTTAAAGAAAATGTGCCAGATCTTATATTATTTTTTCACATCACACTCTACAGCAGAAAGTTCGTGATCTGATTAAAAAAAAAAAATAGCAGACAGTTCACTCCAACCATTGCTTTTGGTTTAGGAGCTTTGATCTTAGAATAGATTTATACAATCTGATAATCTAGTGTGAAATGGTTCGGTGTTTGTTTTTATTTTACTCTTTTATTTATTACAATCGGCTTCTGAACAGTAACAACATAATAGGTATAATTAAAGAATGAAGTTGGATCTATTTAAGTAAGCACTACTTATAAGATTTCCTAAGAACTGAAACTATCATCTGTTTAGCCGGTTCGACACGTTTATGCCTATCTGTCCAAAGAGTAGCTTGACAGTTGCAAGGGACCAGGAGATAACTCTGTTTTCAGCTGCTGATCACAGATGTGTAAAATGGGAATTGCTAATTTAGTAGATTTCTGTAAAAAAAAATTTGAGTGGGAGGGGGTCAACATTCAAATCTGAAATTCTGGCAAGGCGGTCATAATAAATGCAATAGTTCAGGAGGTTTAGCAAAAATAACTGTACTGTATGCATTAAATTTAAAACATAATTTACCAAATATTCAGCATCAGCAGAGTCCAAAGCATCATGGACTATGTTTTAAATTTATCCAGTTCATTAGGTGCCGTACAAATGAAACATATCAGGTTAATAAGAAAAGTGAGAAAAAATAATAACATAAAAAAATCGGTGAATTTGTTTTGCACTGACGTACTCAAATATTAAATTATTTTGGAATGATGAAGACGTTTTGCCGTTTATTCTGACACTGGATTTAGCCTGGCTAAAAAAAATCCGACAATAATAAATAATTTTCCATCAACCGAGTTCCTCAACAGTGTGTACGACAATGATGTCTGTCTACTGAATCACGGTTCTGGAAATAAATAAAGGCACAGTAGAGATTACTTTTGTTATAGAATTACAAATTAATTAGGAATAAAAAATTAAAGATTGCGTTGAGTTTTACTATAATGCTTCTTGACCGTGCTTGTGTTTCACCATGTAAACCGAGCGGTTATATTTGTTAGATACCCCTCTCCGAGTACAGCCCATTAGGCTTATTGCTTATGAGAATTTCCGATATTTTGGGAACCGTTTCAAGATACCGCATAATTACTCGTTAATAATGAAATGTCCGCTACAGCCTAAATTTTAATGATTATAAGCATGATATAGTCTAAACTGCATTTTTTATCATGATATGCCCGATACAGCCTAAACTGCTTAATAATGATGATAAGCCCGATACAGTCTAAATTGCTTTTTGATGATGATAAGCCCCGATACAGCCTAAACTGCTTTTTGATCACAATATATTCGATACAGCCTAAACTGCTTAATAATGATGGTAAGCCGAATACAGCCTAAATTGCTATTTAAGTACCTAATACAGCCTAAACTGTTTATTAATTATGATAAGCCTGATTTATCCTAAATTGCTCAATAATGACGATAAGCCAGATAACGTTTAAATTGTTTTCTTGAAAATCATTTTTTTTATGTATTACTAGCACGTTTACGAATTGTTTAGTTAATCCTATCCAGATATGGTCCTAATTGCCTGAAAATGATGAGAATTATAAATAGTTTTGATAACCTATCCCGTTACAGTCTAAATTACTTATTAATTAATAATATACTGATCAGCCCGATACAGTCTAAATTGTTTCTTTATGATTTTAGTATTTTTATTTTACTAGTACCAATAAGATTGAATATACATTTTGTGCAATTTTACATCTCCAACAGTGGCGTTTTGGTTTTTTGTAGATTCTTATAAGTAGTTTTGTTTACCCATTATTTACTTCCAGTCTGTGGTCGTCTTTTTAGCGCTAGAGGAGATATCAATAATATTATCAAACTTTTCAGCTGCATACACCAGTATGTATAATTACATTGCATAACAAAGAAGTTGGCATCAAAATGTCAGCTGCGTAAGCTTGAAACTCATGAAAGCAACCTATTGGCTCTTTATATATAGATCTGCATGTTCCACAAACATTGCAGGGTTTGCAGTTTTTCCAGATACCCTTTTAGTGCCATAAACAGAATAGTTTTATTTTGAATATATGTCATTATTTGCATTACCATCAATATTCAAATATCAAGGTTGATGCTAGTTACTTAATAAATGATTCAAACGAAGAACAAAACGAAAATATTCTGATAAACAGATTTCGTGATGCAGTGAAATAATAGAATTTTATTTGCATTCTTCATGTGAAACATCCTTATGAAATCTCATTTCCGCTTGTCCGATTAACTACACATATATTAGAAGAGTTACGTGAATTATTAATTCTATCATGGTTGTTATTCTAATTTTGTAAAGTCTGTAATACAGCTGATGTAAAATATTGAACATAATGAACTCCAAATGCATAAATTAGGCGTGATTAAATCTCAAAGTTCACCAGTGTAATACAGCTAATGTAAGTTGCTAATTAAAAGTCGCTAGCGAGATATATGTGAAAAATTTTCACAAGAAACTAAACGGACAGTATCATCTTCACAGGATTAAAAAAAATTTAATATAACCGAATCTCGAATCCAACAGTTATTTGTAAAATGCAACAAATAAAACAGACTTTTGACCTATAATCTGCTTATATTCTTTTAAACTGTAATACACCATTGGATGAACCATTTAACATCTGAGGATATTTAAACAGTCATTTCCAACAATTATTCCTGATTTCTTACGATTCTTACGTTTCCTTTTGAAATTAACAAAACTTGTACCAAGATATTACCACACTAACACTTGTAAGATTTTTTAAATTATAAGCACACATCATAAATCTGAATAAAGTTTCCCAATCCATGGAATTTTACGGTTGGAGCTGGAAACACACATGCTGATCGTAGCAAACTTCAGAATAATTATTCCTGAGACAGTGGGCTCCGGTGTTACTGTATTGTGGGTTTTACAGCCCCTCCTGGCTATTTGTTTAAAATCAATTGCTCTAATAAGAATCCTCCAAGTTGATATCCCTGATACCGAGCTTCCAGAGATCACTGGGTGTCTCGATATTTAATTCTGGTTTCATCGTGAAGCTGGCAGTGAATGTGCTATCTCTGGGGTTGGGTGCTTTCACGTTTTCAATGTTCCAACACAACTTAGAGGTTTAGCTTTTACAGGAGCAATGTCATCGTTGAAGATATATTTAAAATAATGTTCAGTTTCTTTCAGCATTAGGATGTGTCTATATGCTCACCAATATACTGAACGTATAAAGTTATGACGGTGTCTTTCTGGCTGTAAGTCCGTATGCTTTGTTAGTTTTCGCACAATATGTTTAGTTTCGCACCAGCTACGTTTACAAACTCTTGTGTAGAGCATGTAATAGTGATAAGCGAGATGAATGATGATTTTTGGGTTGAGAGGTCAAAAGGTTGAGGTCGCTCTGGCTGAAAGACTAAAAATGATTTCCACTCAAATGCATCAGTTATATACAACATATATCTAAACCAAACTTTGTGGATGAAGAAAGAATCCAATCTGCTTTGCTGAATAGGTCAAAGGTCATGATCACTGTGACTGAAAGATGACATATTGGCTCTTTGCATAGCAACGTTTTCTTAGATTATATACCTGAACCGGACTTTATAGAGGACTTGCACTTAAGGTTAGTAACCCTCTTTATTTTTTGTTCTAGGTCAGAAGGCGCATAGCTAGACCATTTTTAATCATACTCACGTATAGAATGGTGAACAGCACAAAAAGTGGTTGTGTTGTTATGTGAATTTAATCTGCAGTGTATGTTAATTTTTTATTTGCTATATGCCGTGGATAATCATATTTTGGACTTGACCTTGTTCAAATCAAACTTCATTTTCTACCTGACCCGATTCATTGATTTTGGTTTTGTAAACATTTTTATCTCAATCTGAATCCAGAACTTTGGAAATTACCCGTGAAATATTGGGTCTACCTTTTTTCCCCGCACATTTTTTTTATTATAATTTGGTAACAGACCTTCTAATTAGAACTTTATTTTATCTTGTAAACATCTGAAACCTTCTGGAATGAAATATTCCATTATTTAACAGTTATTTTTTAAAAATAGAAAATGGCAATTGTGACCTGAGGTCAAGAAGAGGATTATATTATCTTGCTTATTTATAAAATATTCATTGGTGCTGTAAATTCTGCGCAGAATCAGTTACATTATTGTTGTGTCCAGTATTTCATTTAGGCTAGAACTTATTTATTCAAATTATTTAATTCAAGTTATTCTTCTTTGGAAATACACAAAGCTAAGAAATAATTTTCTTGGAAATAGAGACTTGGATGTATATTGAAATTTCAAATACGGATATATTCTTGGATTGTATTATTGTGATTCAGCACAAGACTGTTGGCACATCACTTCGACGCAGGCCACCACAGGCACATGACCACTTCCAGCGGTGGATTTATTTTGAAATACCAGTAATGTTTGTTCAGAACTTCAATCATTAGGACTTGTGTTAGAAATTGTAGGATTAATTGAGATTTATTTCGCAATACCGTAAGTTCTTCTTACATTTTTCACTTTGTATTCTAGGAAAATAAATTATTTGTTGAATTTTACAAAACTTGGTGGTTTTTGCCTTTTTCTATTACTTTTTTCAAGACCAAAGAGACGTAGTATAAAATTGGAGGCTCGTCCATAGGATACGCACTTCTTTAAACTATTTCAGGAAACTTTGTTTTTAAATTTAAATTGACCTTGTTCTGGAATTTTCTTAGTCCTAGGTATTATTTCACATTTTAGAAATCTTTAGTGAAACCAACAAGCTTTTACAATGTCATCTAAAGTGACGAACTTTATTTTAAATCCTAAACAGGAAAGGTTAGACTCCTTGAAAAAGGACGAATTGCTCCAGCTTGCCAGAAAATATGATCTTTCTGAGACGAAGGCTCCTTTAAAGAAGCAGGCAAAAAATCTTTTGGTCCAGTATTTGGTATAAAAGAATATTGTGGATAAAAGTGCTTTGGGTTTGAATCGTAAGTCTCCATCTGACTCTAACTTGCAAGTTAAGGAATTGAAATTAAAATACAAGAATGAACTCGAGTTAAGAACACTCGAGTTTCAGAGAGAGAGAGAGAGAGAGAGAGAGAGAGAGAGAGAGAGAGAGAGAGAGAGAATGCAGTTTCATAAATAGGAAATAGACACACAAGTACAATTGCAGTTGCAGAGAGAGAGAGAGAGAGAGAGAGAGAGAGAATATAGGTGAATGCAAATAAAGATGCAATGTGAACAATAAGAGAAATACAGAGAGAAAGAGAAAAGAAAGAAAGTGAATTTGAATTTAGATGAAAGGAATTAGAGCTGGCAAGTTATAAGCATATCGCCACTCAACACACAAGTTCAGGTTTTGATGTTAATAAAAATATTCGGTTAGTACCCCCTTTTAAGAAAAAAGAAGTAGATAAATATTTTCCTCATTTAAAAGTAAAGCTGCTGAAAATTTGAAATGGCCAAGAGAGCATAGGACTTTGATTTTACGATGTGCACTTTTTTGGCAAATCTCGTGATATCTACACATTTTTTATCTGTACAAAAATGTGCTCATTATGATCTGGTTAAGGAATGTATCTTGAAGGGTTATGAGTCGGTACCGGAGGCTTACCGAGAAAAGTTTAGGAGCGATGATAAAGAAATTGCACAAACCCATATCGAATTTGCAAAGAGGAAAATAGCAATTATTTGATAGATGGTGCTTAGCCAAGGAAGTAAGTCAAGATTACGAAAATCTCAGACAACTCATATTATTTGAAGAGTTGAAGAATTTAGTCCATTGTGACGTTAAGTCTTACCTTGATGAGCATATAATCGAAGCATTAGAAAATACTGCTCTTACAGCTGACAAGTATTCCAAAGTTCATAAAGTTTATTTTGTAAGTCTTCCACTCAGCAGTCTTCTGTTAAAATACATATTTCAGTCCAATACGAGCACTTCCAAATCTCAGTTTTGGAAACTTTTAGAAATCAAGTTTATGATAAGACTGATCAGAGATCCTTATCTCTTCCTACGTGCACTCATTGCAAGAAAAAGGGCACTGTACTTCTGTTTGCTGCAGACTTGTAAAATTAGCAACAGAATCAAGAAAGACCTATTCCAAACGCTGTTCTTTCCATTAGGTCAAGGGTCACGGTCATATATTAAAAACAATATATTTGTTGTGTCAAACAAACCCCAATCTGGTTTTATTATGAAGAATTATGAACCATTCATGTCCAAAGGTTCTATATTTTCATGAGTGATTCTGCTAATCCTATCTCTATTAAAATTTTAAGAGACACAAGAGCTTCCGAGTCTTTTGTTATCAGGCAGTTTGCCTTTTTCTGAGAAGTCTTCTTCTAATGAGAATGTTGTTATTCAGGGAGTAGTGTGCGGCTTTATTAATGTTCCTCTCCATTTTGTAAATTTGTCGTCAGACTTAGTTTCAGGACATGTTACAGTCGGAACAGTATCGTCTTCACCCATTGAGGTATTCATTTATTACAAGGCAAAAATCAAGTTGGAAATAAAGTTGTGGTTAATCCACTTGTAATTGACAATCCTTGTTTGGGTCAGAGAGTCAATCTACTGAAAACGATCCTACCGAACAAGAAATCCCTGATTTATACCCAGTGTGCCGTTACTAGAGCTAAGGCAAAAGAAAGTTGTAGAGAATGGAAAGTATTCCTTTAGCTGACACATGTATTCGTCAGGCTTTTGATGAAGTCACGTATCGTCCTCGTTTGGATCAATCAAAAGGTATTGAGGTATTGATCACAGTGATCCTCCTTTCACTACTCTTTCTCTGTATTCTAATCAGGGTGACAAACGACAATCGCCTGCCGTCGAACAGGAACATGATCGTGAAATTTCCTGTTTATTTCAGAGAGCTATTAGCGAAATGGAAGTCACAGAAGTACCTATTTGTTATTTTGTTAAAAATTGTGTCCTTATGAGAAAAATGGGGGCCACCTGAGGTACCTGCTGGTGACGAGTTGTCAGTGAGCTATCAAAGTTTGTTCCAAAGTCGTATGGACAGTAAATCCTTTGTTTGGCCGATGAAACTCCCTTGGCTGGTCATTTTGGGATCAATAAGATGTATCACAAGTTTCTGAATCATTTTGTTTTGGGCAAAAAATTAAAAGTGATGTTTGTTAATACTTCAGTTCTTGTCACACTTGTTAAACGGTAGGAAAGCCCAATCAGAAGATACCTAAGGCTCATCTGCAACGTATTCCTGCATTTGACAAACCATTTAACGTTATAATGGTAGAATGTGTCGGTCCCTTATCTAAGACAATGTCAGGCAACCAATACTTGTTGATCATAACGTGTGCGTCTACAAGATTCGCATAGGCAATTCCTTTGAGGACATGGGCGCCCGCAGCATGGGTCAAGGGTGGTTACGTGAGTGCCCCCCCCCCC
>JAECUM010060338.1:0-20640 GCA_016617855.1 Megalonaias nervosa
TTTTGACTTTAAAAAAAAAAAAAAAAAAAAAAAAAAAACAATCATCAATAAAACACAAACAACACCACTGTGTTTTTAAAAGAATAAGATTAACGTTTTTGATTTCATTTATTTTCTTCACATACTTTTAATATTACATCGAAAAGTAAGCGCAAAACGTATCATTCTTTGAAAATAAAATCTCAGTATTGGGCTGGAAACTGTATATATTCTATGTTATACAAATTTGCATATTTTTATTTATTCATAAACGAGTAAATATCATTTTTCTTGGAAAATGTGATAGTGCTAGTTTTATTAATTTGCAATAGCTTTTATTTGCCATCCATCGTGTATAAGTCTCTTAGCTTTAAGCTTCCGATAAGTGGCTGAACAAATTGCTTAGCAATGACAAGTTAATCGCTGATCCAAAACTTCTAGGCCGGTCAAGAGGGCATTGAAATAACGTTTCCATAGTTATGCAAAGACTTGATACATCTCCTTCACGTATATTTTCGAAAAGGTGAAATAGAGGTCAAGTTAGCTGCATTTTACGGGTCCTACTTTTGTAGCATAGATAAAATTATGTATTAACATGTCAGATAAATGTTTGTGCAGGACAAAATGAAATTATCATTTTTTGTAAGTAGAGAGTATTCCAATAAAAAATTATAATGGGATATAAAAGTTATATGAAAAAATTCGGAGGATATTACACAAGTGCCTATATAAAATGAAATCTTTTAAACAAATTGAATGATTAAGATCTTTCAAAACATTAAAACGTTTACACTTATGTCGTAAATTCATTCGAAATAATCTATAAAATGCAAATACCAATGCTACTCAGTAAAAACTCAAATATAAGATGGACTGCAAATAATATAAAGAACTGACTTTAAATTAGATTCGGATGCTGTGGTCATTACATCCTCATGCTATAATTCGTTATGTATGCCGGTGGGCTTTATTAAACAAATGTATAATTGGAAAATATGATATGGGTATAAAGATCGTAATTACATGGTAGCCATATGATACATTCGTATATCTAAAGCATATTACACTAATAAATGAAACAATGAAATTATTTATATTAACTTCGTAATGATTTTTGTCGATACCAGGTGCTATCTTTCAAAAGCAATGACGTGAAGCCATGATCTCAAAAAGGACGAAACATAACATAGGTTTCTAATCACGCCAAGACGTGATCGCACCTGTTGTTTTATTACTTTCTAATAGAAGTTTGGTGTAAATTGTAATATACAATAGCATTCTACCGTTGTTAACGATCACGGTAGCGAGTTTAATGCAGTTAACACTTCATTAAAAGAAGTTTTCTTGGCATCATTGTCACAGTAAGTTAAATAAAAATAAATTTAACCCTAAACTGTAATGCAGCAATGTTTTATTTGTTTCTATTTGATAGACAGTATTGATTAACGTTTCTATCCCCAGCTAAAGAGAGAAAACGAGATTGAAACTCATTTAGTCTGTCAGTGATTTAAGTTTCCTGTTTGACTTCATATTCATCACAATCTATGTTTAGTTACAAAAAATATGAATAATAAAACTGCCCTCTTCTACCGATCAGCTAATCAACGGAAATATTTTACCTTGCACCCCACGTGGTCGATTGAACAATGTGCCTCAAAAACGGCTAGAATCTTATAAAAGACCCCTTATGTAAACCTCAGGCAAGCACATATTTATTAGAAAACAGAGATTTGTCAATAAAAAGAAACAAGGTTTAAAGCACGTTACACCTATCAAAAGCTAATGCTTCATACTCTGATTTTTACATCAATTGTCTTCTACCAGCAAAATCAACACTGGGATGTTTTAAGATCCTTTTTATTTTAAATGAATGTCCTAATTCTCAAAATATTAGTGTTCTTCACAAACGTGTCCAGCTTTCAAGGAGTGTATTATTTAAAAAAACATCATAAGCTACCAAAAATTGTTCTCCGAAATACACGGTAGTTAAATGTATGTGTAGTCGACCCCGATCACGATTCCATTGGTACGGTTTTAGTATCAACCGTCAGACAAAATACAAATTGAGCAAACCACACATTTTCCTTCCCTACCTAAAATGATCCGAGGCCTATTTTCGTGTTCCTTGTTCTCCTGAGGTTTGTTTCCGTGTTCCTTTTCCTCTTGAGGCTTGTTTCCGTATTCCTTGTCCCTCTGAGGTCTGCTTGCGTGTTCTTTGTCCTCCTGAGGATTGTTTCCGTGTTCCTTGTCCTCCTGAGGTTTATTTCCATGTTCCTTGTCCTCCTGGTCGCTAACTTACAAACTGTATATATCTCCAACTTAAGACTCCTAAACTCTATGGATGAATCGAGTCCTAGGTTTGTATTTTGGGTCTCTAGACGTTTTGAGTACAGGAGAAATATGGATGTTACAAAATTTAATGTGCCACATGTAATGCCAGCTTTAAAGACATTCAAGAGTTTATTTCCTACAGCATAAAATATTAAAGTGTGTCTCATAAACCAGCATCACCCATCATGCGAAGAAAGATGATTTAATGCAATGTCTGACGCAATCTTCACAATATAACACCACAGGCGAGTTACGGATTGCAAACTCTTTTAATTGTATGTAAATGCAGCCGTGATTGATTAATAACATGTTAAACACATTTGTAACTCGCATTTCTAATGGCTTAGAACAGCGGAAATAAACGTTCTTAATTCATTCATTTAGTATATGTAAACATGCACACACATTAAACAAAACAGACGTTCGAGTTCATTTTAAAGACCGGGAATCAGTTACAGCGTACAGTATGGGCAGCCGTCACCGCCAAAATTACATTAATCAAATGATGTAGTATGAAATCAAATGATTTAACCCAGGAAATCAAATGATAAATCCAGATTCCAAATGATGTGGTGGTACATGAAATGATTTAGCGAAAAAAACCGAATGATGAATTTAGATTCCAAATGACGTGGTATTAAATGAAATGATGTAGTGTGAAATGAAATGATTTAACCCAACAAATGGAATGATGAATTCAGATTCCAAATGATGTTGTGAGATATGAAATGATGTAGCATGAAATGAAATGATTGAACCCCAAAAATGAAATAATGAATTCAAATTCCATTTGACGTGGTATTAAATAAAATGATTTAGTATGAAATTAAATGATTTAAAGAACAAAACAAAATGATGATATCTGCTTCCAAATGAAGTGGTATTAAATAAATGATGAAGCCTAAATGAAATGATTTAACTCAACAAATGAAATCATGAATTTGAATTCCAAATGATCTGGTATTAAACAAAATGATTTAAACAACAAAACGGAATGATGAATTCTGATTCCAAATGACGTTTATTAATTGAATTTACATAGTATAAAATCAAATGATTTAAACCAATAAATGAAATGATAAATTCAGATTCCAAATGACGTGATATTAAATACAATGATTTAAAGAAGAAAATGGAATGATGAAATCTGTTTCCAAATAACGTGGTATTAGATAAAATGATGTGGTCTAAAATGAAATGATTTTATCCAACAAATGAAATCATGAATTTAAATTCCAAATGATTTGGTATTGAATAAAATGGTCTGAAGAAACGAAATGAATAATGCATTCAGATTCCAAACGACGTGGTATTACATGAAATGTGTTGAAAGTAAAAACGGTCTGACTGGGAACAGCACTACACAGTAAGGTCAAACTGCAAATCATCTAGCGTAAATCCAAACATACACAGGAGGGCGCTGTTAACCATGATGTTTGGTGTCAGCAAACCCAAATTTATAATCTAGAGAAGTATGTTCAGCATTCGGTTTGGATTTTTTCAGACGAAATCTGGACAGCCAAGGTGTTTCCGTTCCTATGATATAAACAAGAACTATATTTTCCAATCACCATCAAGTGTTTTGATCCACATTAACGAATGTGCATGTGTTCTTTAACATTTGTCCGCCTTGCACTACGTGAGTTTCCAATTAAGGCTACTACAAACCTAGATCTATCAATTAAGGAAATTAAAATTTTGATCTTATTTGATAACCTGACATAGCATACACACTAAACTAGCAAGCTGTTTCTCGCTTACATTACTGGATTACGTACATACGCATTATTCGTTGAAGTCCTATATGTAATAATTCCTCCTTTGTCGCCATTGAATCCCAGTTTTCAGCGACATATTACTGTGGGGATTCATTTTCTCTCTCTCCCTCCCTCCCTCCCCCCTCTCTCTCCCTCTCTCAAATAAATGAATACGTGAATAATAAACAGTTGCCTCCTTTGGAGTGTTTTGTGACGAAAACGAGCACAGATATACTTGAATAAACCCAAATTTAGCAATGATGCATGAAAATACCAAGGAAAGGTGTCATTGATAGATTTCATCAGGGTTTGTAAAAAGACCCATAAAAGCAGCATAGCGAGTTCTAAGTGATAGCACGTTAACTACTGGGGTAAAGACAGTTTCGGATACTCTCTCTCTCTCTCTCTCTCTCTCTCTCTCTCTCTCTCTCCATGGAATGATTTATTATTATTATTATTATTATTATTATTATTATTATTATTATTATTATTATTATTATTTATATGGTAGCTTCTAACTTTCCAGTACTGACCCAGTTTAAAATCAACTAATAATAGGGCTGTCTCCAAAAATCTAATCCTGTCAGTTTCATACGCCTCCACAAATCAAGAAAACAGTGTATATATTGCTTTATTTATCATATGTTGGTCTATTATTGGTAAAAGTACATAAAGGGAAAAGTGCATAAGGCATGATATTGTCCTTGGGTATATTTTAAAAGTGTATGATCAGTAAACGGTAATAATAATAATATAAGGCTAAATTTTATATTAGAAGTAACATTGATAGAGACTATGGTCATTAGAATATACATTCTGCGAAGTGAACATTAACATGGAAGTTTATTAATGCAATTTTATCGCAAATATGATAAAAGTTGACACGAACCTTATGCAAACAGTGTAGCAGAAGAGGGGGTGAACAGCCCATTTTGCTTGAGACATTATTTATGAAAAATAAGCCTTTCTACGAAAAGAAAACCTTAAGGTCAGCGACGTTAAACCACAACCTCTAACTGACGTGAGATTTCTTAGGGTTAAATTATCCCGTTACTTTATCTCTGACTTTTGTTTTTTTTTATGGTGTGTTTATTTTACGTGTTGGTCACTCAAAGTTGGTCGTTCACCCCCTCTGCTGCTATAATTAACCAAAGATTTTATCCAAACCTATACGATATCTAGATCTGGGGTCATGTAAATTTATTGTTATAAATCCAAACGGAATAGCTTGTGCTTTTGAAAAGAAGTTTCTAAACTTAATCATGTCCATGTCCCCTGAACACCAAGTATAATAAATATTTTGTAAAGTATAATTATCTACTCCATTAAACACAATTAAGATATTGCAATTATCTCTGATTACTTTAGGAATTTGCGTGTATTTCTGAGTTAAATAAATTACGTCTGTATTTTTGTGACGGCCTTGCGAAAATATCCGAGCTATTGGATTGTTTATCCAGCATTACATCATCGTATACTACGAGATTATTGATACATCCATCAAGATCGTCTATGGATGGAGCTTCATCGATATCGGTAATAAAATCAATAGCATCATTATCAGGACACGTCAGTGACTTTACATTTTCATTAAAATCTTTAAGTACTTCGTAACATCGTTGATCATCTACAGATGGTGCTACTAAATATAACTTATCCCACTTGAGCCATCGCATTATCAGATTAAGTAATAATTGCGTTTTACCGGACCCAGATGGGCCAAGTATAATTGCTCTGATAGAATTTGGTAGCGCTGGATGATGCTTGACTGACTCTTGTTTTCGTGTCGCTGAAAAGTCAAATATATCCATAATAATAAATAATATGAATTTATATTGTGTTCGATGTAGAGCGCATACGTCCACAAGTGGATTAACGACAATAATAACAAAAAATAACAAGCGCGCACTTACAGGCAGGTGTGTGAAATGTGGTACAAAAAAATAAAAATTTATTTCATTAAAGACAGGTGGAGATATCGCTGCTTCGTTAGGTAAATTACCAGGAGCTCCATGGGCAAAGTATCCTGGTGAAAAAGAATTACCCGGATATAATTACTGTGGTCCTGGAACTCGTCTCGATATCCGACTCGATAACCAAGACCAACCAAAACCTGGAGAGTATCCAATAAACGCAATTGATCAAGCGTGTCAAATTCACGATGTCGCGTATAAAAATAAAGACCTACAACAACGACATTTCGCCGATATAAAATTAATTCATGCCATAAATAATGTAAAAGATAAATCATTTCGAGAAAGATTAGCTGCTTTTCTGGTAAAAGCTGGTATGAAAGGTAAAATAATGTTAGGGGCTGGTAATTAATCAATTGATCATTATCATAATAATGGAATCTGTTTATTATAGTCCAAGAGGATACTGGAGAGGTAAAGCAGCGATTAGTAAACTTGCTGAAGCAGCAAAAGTTTCACGTGATGTCGCTGCAGCGTGTTTAGCACGACAGGCAATATGGCAAATCTATCTATGACCACCTAAAAAATTCAGTATGCACATTTTGATGTTAGTACCCCTAATGAAGTTCATCAAGCAGATATTTTGTTTTTACCACACGATACCATTAAAACTGGCAGACGTCAATACACATACAGATACGCGTTAACCGTCGTTGACGTTGCGAGTAGATATAAAGAAGCAGAACCATTATCAACTAAAACAGCGACTGAAGTTGCATCTGCGTTTGAACGCATTTATCAACGAGGACCCCTGCGATGGCCACAACTGCTACAGGTTGATCCTGGCAAAGAATTTCTTGGTTCAGTATCATCGTTGATGAAGCGACATAACGTTAAAATCAGAAGAGGACACAGAGAAATTCATCGTGATCAAGCAATCGTTGAACGATTTAATCGAACGCTTGCTGAGCTGTTATTTGGATACCAATAAGCAAGGGAAATATCTGCTGACTCTAAGTCCATGGAGAGATCTCGTGAATGGGTTGCAAGGTTACCGAGTGTGATAGCTGCGTTGAACAACGAAGTGACTCGTGCAACTTCTATGAAACCTTCTAATGCGATCACAAAAAAATATATACCAATACAACGTAAATCATCCTCTCAGCCAGTACTAGGTAATGTTACCGTAAGTTATTTATATGAACCTGGTGAACTTGAAGGAGGTAGAAAAAGAGCAACTGATCCTATCTGGAGTGTGACCACACACAAAATTTCTAGCGTGGTAAGGTCCACAGGTAGACCTGCAATCTACAGATTAGATTCAACTGCTCCTCAGCGTGGATTTGTACGCGAACAATTACAAATAATTCCTACAGATACACAATTACCACCGCGTTCACTTTTATAAACTTGCAGAGGGTTGTCCAGCGCCTCGACGTCGATTACATTCAAGACAGGTCAGCATCACATTTTTGCGTGTGTGACCAAGATTACTATTAATTCTATCAACGGTAAATTGTCTTGGATTATTAGTCGAGTACTGCCACAGCATATTACAGTTACAACTTGTACAATGATTATTCTGTTGTGCTTTTAGTGTTATAATAAATTCAACATCGATATCAAAATCGCGATTATTTTTTTTGTCACATTGTTTATAGCTTGCTAATTTTTTATTGATATGGACAAAGTTGTCAGGAATTTCTTCGGTTATTACGCAATCCATGATAACCCGGCCCAGTTGAGATATTCCTCTGACTCGAGACACTGCTAGATAAACTAAATTTGACCATTCAATACGATCATCGACAAGCCAAATATTTGTATCGGTAATAGTTAATCCCTGTGACGAGTGAATCGTTATAGCGTATCCTAACGTCCACGGCGATTTATCCATGCTTAACGCGCTCTCAACAACATCAACAACAACTAAAACAATATCATTTAGCACAAGATTTTGTATTCCACCACCAGGAATCTCAACATCAACATTCTGTCGTCGAGTATCTGCCGGGCAATAACACAAAGGTACATATAGATTTGAAAATTTTTCTTTATGTAACGTAAATAATTGTTGTTGAAGTGTATCGCGAACTATTTTTCTACTTGCAACTATCAAATCAGCAGGTTTCCATAAAGTCCAAAAATCATTCATAGAAGTTTCTGGAATTATTTTACGCATTATCTCACATTGTATTTTATCTGGCTGTAGTCTTATTAACTTTTAAAACTCTTTTAGTGATTTATCAATAGCTCTATGGTCATCAGTTATTTCTTCGTAATAATCTATAAATGTTTTCAGCCACTCATGTGGAGACGATCCAATAAAAGGTGGTGGTTGACCATGATCGTCACACATTATCACAGCAATATTCTTTAATAACAGCCAATCAAAAAATATTTTTAATACCTCTAGCGACACTGTGCATATCTCGTCCCAGATATGAATTTTAGGAATGTATTTCTCACCCATCCGCAATGGAGTCCATGCGTCTCCGCACCATCTAAAGAAACTATGATATGTACACGATTTTACTCCTCGTTCTTTTATTTCCCTGGCGAGTTTATGTGTCGGTGTCAAAACTATCATATCAGAACAATTATTAAATAATTTAATCGCGCGTGTTGTTTTACCAGAACCACCACACCCATTAAGATAAACGGTTTTATGTCTAGCTACAGGATCATATACAGATGGTGCCGATGACATCCTTGATAGCTGATTATTCTTGTAATATATTCTCGCAATTTGAACATCGGCGGATTCAGAATAACTGATTATATCCTCATGTTTTATTCTCCATTCGCCCCATGATGCGTGATCGTTAATATGTAATTGTTTTAACGAATCCGCGAATTTTTTATTTATATAAAATGAATCTGTCGCGACTCTGACTGCATAACGAGGAAAACTGTTTATCATCGATAATAAATTTATCGAAACATACGCTAGCTTCGAAGATCTTAAATGAGTAAACTGCGGTGACTCGCCATCAGTATAGCTCACAGTTGTACCTAATTTAGTTCCGTCTGATAAATAAGCGTTACTTCGACTTATAAACGTGTTTTTCTCCGTTGTATCAGCAATTATAAAATCGAGTTCAGCATCGTCCATGATTAATCTTGTACACGCTCGTTTATGATCATATGATCCTCCTTGCGTAAATTTACCGATTATTTTTCTGCCGAGATCATTTGCAAATTTCTCATCACTTTCTCTTCTGTATTCACTAACAATATCATCTTCAGGATCAGAAAAATCTCTTTTAGCATCATTAAATACATCCGGTTCAGGCAACCAAACCTGTTTCTGCACGTGGTATGATATAATTGCTTCACTTACGCATAACGACATTAAAATTCCAGCATCAAGCATATACTTTATTAATACTACTGGAGCCCAACATCGCTCTGAAAAATGTCTTCCAAACCACGCATAAACAATCGGATGGAGATCTCCGTAAAACTCGAACGACTCTATACAGGCGAATCCAGTTAAATCAGCAGGTAAAGGTCCGTTTATCGCTACTCTGGTCATCTCGTGTGTCGGATGACCAAATCTCTTAAAGTATTCAGAACACTCTCCGTATCCAAGAAAACTTCCAGGATAATACGCTACCATATCAACTGAGATAACGTCATTATAATGGTATTTAGTATTCCACAATCCACCGTGTCCGTATTCGATACAATTTTTCTGGACATCTTCAAGAAATTCCAATCGTGTCGGTTTCCGTGAATTTTTCTCCTGAGCGTAGTGAGCAGCAATTGATGGAACTGTAAAACAGTTATTAAGTAATTGTTCAACCTTAATATCATCAGATGTGTATTCATGCCAAAGGCGTTGTGCAAGATTTTTTATTTCCCCATGGAGAGATTCTGTACGATAAATATCACCATTAGACCTTACAAACTGATTATGATAATCATATTCCGAACTCTGAAACAGCCACACAGATACAGGGTCAATTTTACTGATATTTCTGATAGCATCAAATACATGACCATTATAAAATTTAACCGTTCTATCTCGTGGAAATATTGTTACCGCCACAGTCCATGCATGCGTTATGATCAATAATATCTATCGAAGATCCTCTTGATTTATATTTTGGTTTGTACAAAATCTCCCCGGTTAACGTCTTCACCGTTATTGGGAGTTTTAATTTCTTTCCCAGCTCAGCAACGTCGCTGATAGACGGTCCGGTATCTTTAACTGTTTCTGCCCAGGTGTTTATTTTTTTGCGTCTTAAATCCGTTAAACCGTTTCCGCGTATTGCGTTTGCGAAGTGTTCTGTAACCCGTTCAGCTACGCAAACTATCCTCGACAGTTTCATGGGTTTGAGATCCCTAACGTCAGGTTTATTATTTAACGGGTATACCGCGTATACAACAGCAGTCACAGGGTATGATCGCTCGTAATACGGTTTATCAATACCAGTAAGTATTCCTGGTCTGGAATTTTTACTAAGAACAATATTATTTCCTGACTTATGGACAGAATCACGTTTGTCACGAATAATCCAGGTGTCATCGTCTGTCTTTACAAGAAATTTTATTAAAATAAAATATTTCTGAACAAGGTAGTCAATAATCTCTCTCCCTCGTTTGTCATTCATCACATTAACAGTATTTCCAATTCTGAATGTCGACCACACATGAGCTGCACCATCGTCGCGAAATTCCTTTTTGGCTTCACGGATACGTTTTGTTATATCTTTATTCGTTAAAGCTAGATCTTGCATCGAAAAACTAAATTTGTGTTTCGGCAGTCTGTCAAGATCAAATCTAGCCCCAGAATGTTCAATCGGGGATAATTCCTGCATTATTATAATTAGGACAAATATGTATTTAAATTGAATTTTAATCTTTTGTATATGATTCAAACAAAGAATCGATGCCATTGGCTTATGATCGGATATACTTCTCCTTGTAACAAAGCATGCGTAAACGAATTCTGCGGCTTTCATATGCAATGCGTTAGACAAGGTAGTTTAGGACCAAAACCGTGTATGCGGTGTGGTGTTGGAGTCAGAGGAAAAACTCAATTGTGTGCGCAATGTGGTGGTAAAAAATACAGAGAGCTAAAACGATATTACGATAAAAAAAAATACATCTTCTGAATCTCCTATAAAGACCGAAGAAGATTATCTCGCTAGATTTTCAAAATAATGATTTAAACAAATAATATTAGTATATAAATGAAGCAAAATGAATTTGTAAAGCATCCAATCATCACCAATTAGGAAGCATCTCGTGATGGTGTAATTAGGAACTGTAGATTAAAGAAACCAGTCGGTAGTGTTGATAATGCTGGTTATCTTAGATTTACTGCTAATGACCAGAAAAAAAAAAGATATTTCTCACATAGGTTCGTGTTCGAGTGTTATTTTGGGATCATTAAGGATGGATTTGTAATAGATAACATCAGTGGTAATAAACTTGATAACTCGCTTGATAACCTGCGAATTGTTACACAAAGTTAAAATTGCAAGTCCGGAAATACAGGAAGGTGTAAAATATTCAGACAGAGAGCTATTAAATCCGTAAATACAGATGGTGAAGAAATTATATTTAAATCAATTAGTTCTGCTGGTAAATACTTTAACATAATATCACCTTCAGTAAAACACGCGGCAGATAATATCACGAGATCTGCTTTTTCCAAAAGATTTCTACAAAAAATCAGGTTCCAATATGTTAGTCTACCAGAACCTTCTTCATGAACCAGTATCGTCTCATTTTGCTTTCATAGTTTCATGTTTTATGCAGGTGTTTTTTTCATTGATGTAATGTTCCTATGGTATCAGATGATTAAGCGAGACAACTCCGTCAAGCATAATAGTAAATATTGCAGTTGTCGTACTTGTTGTACTAATGATATTGTGAGTTTTGGTCAGAACCAACATTGCTTTTTGCACCTTATCAAAAGCTGAAGAGTCCAACCCTATAAGTATTTGATATATTTTCCTTTTTCATAAAAATGATATGTAATTGTGTGTACAGTCAGCACGCAAATTTTCCTGCAGGATTTTGTTGTAATCAAGAATCAGCAAAATCCATTGTCTTAAATACATATATTTAATAGAGATTTATACAGTTTGGAATGTCCCATAAGACACTAATGTTTCCAAGACACCCATTTGTAGCTAATTTTACTATTACAAAACAAAGAGCAAGCTAACCTGAGTCACATATTATCTGTGTTATATCAGCTAATATATATCTCAGCAGTGAATTATACATGAGGTTATTTTTAGAAATGAATGGCATTGCGTGTTTCGTCCAACTTAGCGATTATTTTAGTATCCTTGGCAACGTCTGATTAATACAGACTTTTAGCTGTGGGTTTTGTGTAATGCAGTTTCAAGCATTTGGAAACTGAAAATAAATTCACGTTTTACAATAAATTCTGATTTTATTAAGAAATCCACAATACATTTACAATAAATTCTGATTTTATTAAGAAATCCACAATACATTTACAATAAATTCTGATTTTATTCTGTATACTTTAAGTACATTACGCGCTAACTATATACTAATATTTTCATTATGTATACATATTGAAGTCCGGTGGCCGATTGCTAACACGCTGGATTGTTGTGCTCAAGGTCCGTGGTTCGATTCTCGTGAACGGCAAATGTCTGCGAGGGAGATATTATGCCAGAAAACTTATTTAGTTGGGGCCGAAGGTCGCCCCAGTTCTACGTTTCAATAGAAATTTACACACTTTCCCACCATGTCACTTGGTGGGTGCAATTTTGCACTCCCTGGGTGATTATGATGGGTGTGTTTGTGTGTGTGTGTGTGTGTGTGTGTGTGTGTGTGTGTGTGTGTGTGTGTGTGTGTGTGTGTGTGTGTGTGTGTGTGTGTGTGTGTGTGTGTGTGTGTGTGTGTGTGTGTGTGCAAGCTTCTATTGAAACGTAGAGAAGGCCCTAAGATAAGTTAGTTAAGTTTATATGTAACTGTGTTATCCTAGAGTTAACGTTCTTAGAATTAAGTTTATATGTAACTGTGCCGTCCCCAACAAAACCTTGTATATAATTGCTGTAAATATGCTTGCTGTAAATACGTTACTGTAAGTACGTTACTGTAAATATGCTTGATTTAAGGGGTTACATAAAATCGCAATGTCTAGACAGCCCTCTGAATTTCTAATATTTCGTTTCGATTAGGAATTCGCTGGGGGTGTGTCTATGCGAATGCGTCCATAAGATAAGTTTATATAAACCTCTGAACTTGCTAGGATGACAACCTAAGGGTTTCACATGGGGTTAAACTGTGCTGTAAATATGCTTGCTGTAAATACACTACTGTAATTACGATTCTGTGTTTTGTCCTTAATTAAGATATAATCATATGTATATAATCATCTTCATGTGTATATAATCATATGTATATAATAATAATCATATGTATATAATAATATGTATATAATCACATGTATATAATTATAATCATATGTATATAATCATAATCATGTGTATATAATCATCTTGAAACAGTCCTTAGGGACTATTATTTTTATTTTATTCTGATTTTATTTTTATATTAAACAAACACTAATAATATAATGAATTCTGAAAATATTAATGTTATTATTTCTGCGATTAAAATATTACAACATAACGGTGTAAATATATCTGATAATCTTAATCCTGAAAAAATTCTGTCTGACTTTGAATCATTAGAACAACGGAAATTAGAGAACAGGTACACACTACCATCTGATTATAAATTCATGAAGTTTATCCAGCAGGCAATGTTACAGTCGCTGGCAGCAGTTACAGATAATCAGGTAAAGCTGTTTGTACCTCTCTCAAACGCTATTGACAAAATTAAGTTAGAATTATCTCATGAATACGAACAGAAAAAGATTGTGAACATTCGTATAAGGGAGTTAAGAGAGCATTGTGAAAATGAAAGTGAAGGTGGAGTTAATGTGATAATGGCTAAACAAAATCCCTGGTAAGTATACAGGTTATTTTACTTATAATAATTACGATTTACCCCAGTAAAAAAAATTTATTCTGATCCGAGTTAGATTCTGATATTTTTTGTTGTGTTACGATGACGCATTGTGATAAAACGCTCTATGATCTCACATACAGATTTATACTTAAAGTTTCATTCTGCAAATCCAAAATACGTCCTATTTGGTCTGTAAGTTTGAAATGTATTCTTGATAATAACGGATTATGTGCACGTAAATAAACGGGGTTTATTGGTTCAGATACAATTAACCACCCGGGAGGGGGCGCTTGAGGGCTAAATAAATATAATATGTAGCCTTGCTGGGCCTGGCTAGACTTTGAAAGATCTACTTGATAGCTGTCATCAATTACATCACATACTAGACTGACTGCGATCGGTGATGTTATATTAACAATACCAGGCGAGATATGACGGCCTCCACCGTATGGATCATTATTATATTTAAGAATAACCGGCGGTGGGGCTATTTTTATCCACGCTGCAAATACTTTAGGGAAATATTCATCAATGACATCGTTGAGTTGTTTTTTAAGATCAACTGAATTAAGTACTGGTATTATAAATGTTTGTAAATCTTTTTCTGTTATTTTGTAATGATCAAGAAATAATTGCTTAAATTTTGGATTTGAGTAATAATTTCCATTCAGTTTAGTCGCAGAGTTTATAATACTTCGATTAGTGATGTATAAATCAAATAAGATCCCATTTAAATGTTTTATTGTTTCGATTATCTGATTTTTTACACCATCGTCATAATGTTGTGATAATGAAATAAATAAACTTCTTAAATCATTAAGTTTTTTTTTTATCGTATTCAGGATTAAGAACATTAAAAAGTTTTTAAAAATATTCTTCATCAACAATCTCTCTAACAGTTTTCGTCCTGGCGTCTATGATGATGATATTAGATGCTGATCTAGTTGGGGGGGGGGAATCTTTTGACCGTCAAAATCAGTAAAGAATGTGGCATCGTTGTTTGGATCAAATTCAAATATTAAAAACTCCATTCATGTTTACTTCGATATTCTGGACGTTTTATAAATCTTTTTTCTGTTGTGAGAAATTCATTTTTGGTTGGTTCTGGAATTCCATTTGACCTTTGGTCTGGAGGAACATCAGGACATCCTAACACAGATCTGATGGAACTGTAATGAATATCTACAACATAATCAGGGGAATTTATTTCAATCGCCGCTGATAATGTTGGTTAGTAAAAAGTGATTGCTATTTTGGATTCTTTTCCTGTGATAGATTTAATTCTGCGTTGGAACTCAACATTAATCTGTTCTATTTGATAACTGCCCGTTGAAATTCCAACAACTTGCCAATCAGGAGTTCCATCAGGTTTATTCTTATTCGCAAATACAAGTGAATTGTTTGGTGGTAGTCCACCAAACGATTTTAACCTGATATTTGGTCAGCTATGATAAACTCTTAATTGCGCTAATGCTATTTCACTTGCTGGAATTTTAGTTGGAAAGTTAACGCTAAATTCAGGATTGGTCGAACTTAATGATATCATAGTAGTTTTTGACGGCGTTGTATTAGTGACGATCTGTTGTAATAGTCTTAACGCTGACATTATTTAAAATACTCCGTTATTTAATAGAACGCAATCTCATGAATTCAACCTTCAGTCGCGCAAGTTACTTTATCACTAAATGCTTCATCGTAGGTTTTCATTATCGTTGCGAACTCCTCATCAGATATTTTACCATCGCTGAGATACGCAGAAAGATACGATGATAGTTTAGAATAAGATGTTGTTACTGTGTGTAGTTTTGTTATATACTCTTGTAATTTATCATTTGTACACGTAGATATCTTTTTAGCGATAATATTAAGAATGCCTGCGCATGTTGTTGCCATTGAAACGACAATTGTTACAACTGCAGATGCTGTCATTGTTATTGTTGATAATAATAATCCGGTTCCAGCAATAACAGAGGAAACTGAGTAAACAATTATATCAATAACAACCATACGTCTGCGATATTTTTTACTTTTACTGTATAATCGTCGATGATATTTTCCAGTTTGGTTTGACACTCACATACTTGAGCGTATCTGTGACGTTGAACGTCGATAAGTGAATCCGTCACTCGATTCATTATACTAACAACGTCATTTAATTAAGCTTCAGCTACGAATTCCAGGCACCACCAGTAACGTCTCGGGGGCATTTCCGTTGATGTCAACGTGAACGTTTCTTTGATGTCCTTGGTTAGCATCACCAGCAGAGGATTATGATATACGTTCGGTGATGATGAAGTGGCCGCAGTAATTTCCAAACCGTACAGGGATAGCCTGTATAACCCAGTTACTTCTGCGGTATGTTCGAGAGTTTTATTTTGCGGTGTCCATGTTGTTGATCCTGATGCTACTGTGTATACCACATTGACGATCTGATTGTGAGGAATTTTAATCAGATTAGTTTTTTGAACAATACTAGGTATTCCACTGACAATATCGTTGAGTTTCATGTTAATATCGGAGAGTTTGATATCAACAGTTGTGGAGTTCCAAAAAAATCATTAATAGATCTGTATATGTTTCTACGAAAATTTAAGAAAGTTTGTACGTGATTAGTAAAATTAGTATTGAGTGTAGTCATTTCATTATTGAGTTTAGCTATAGGGATTTCCTTATCGTCTACATATTTCTTCGTTGCAGCGTCGAAATCTGATTCTGGTGTTCTAAGATTATTAATGCCATTATTATTCATGTTGACAAATGCACGCATTATACCACCACTGACTAATACGTACTTAGATTCTTGATCATCGACGTATTTTTTTGTTGCTGCATCTGTATCTGCGGCTGGGTTTCCAAGGTCTACAATTTTATTTCGATTCATAATAATGTTACCCGTGAATGAATCACTAGTTCGCTTAATAAAATCGTTAACTGATTTACCGGAATCTTGTATTTTACCTTGATCAGAAAAAATAACGATATTATTAATAACCGCGGTGGGAATTCGTATAAGAACATCTAACAGTTGTATAATGCTCGTTTTTAATCGTCCTTGTTTATCCTGAAAAACAACGACTTCACTTTGATCCACACTTGTAATATTTAATAAATCATCGATTTCATTTCTGAGCTGATCAAGAGTTGCGTATTTAGATAAATCGACTTGCTGCTGAGCTTTGCGAGAGGATCTTCCATAAATATCTACCATTATATTTACTAGTATCTATTTAAGTGTGACAACGTGGTATATTCATGCACGACTTTATGAGGTGGTGTTGTTGATTTTGATACAGCATCAAGTACAGCGAGTACTTCTCGACCACATATCGGTGGATCAGTTAATTTTTGTGTTGGTAATGTTGAATACCAGATCTTAGAACGCATCGAGTTCTGAGGAGTATTTACATATTTTAAAAATTGTTTTGGTGGTGCCAGTCCATACGAATCAAAATAAATAATTCCAAGTGGATCAATTGCATACGCCACCCAATGAGTGCCTGAACCAGAGTTTTTATCGAGATTAGTAATACCAGTTTCATGTTGCATTGCAACGGTAGGTAATTGATCACGCATAAAAACTCCTCTAAAGTTTTTTATATTCAGTTGCTTAGCAGCATTAAGTAAATCAAAATTGGACATAGGGAAAATCATCGAATTCGATGACGAAGTTACCGGGGTAATCTTAGACCTTTTCCGTACCATGAATATGGGGTCCCTGGAATCTTAGACCGCGACCGTATGCTGGGCCTGATAATCTTAGACGGCCCGGCTGTGGAACGTTTGGTGCTCTTAGACGTCTTCCGCGTTGTTTTGCCCGTGATCTTTTTTTTAAGTTTTCTGCGTGCATAATTCCTTGACCCGTTGCTTTCTTTAACGCCATTCCAGCAGCGGTTCCAACAGCGCCTAATGCAGCTGCTTTTGCAACAGCTGGGGCTGCAGCGGCTATTATTGCTGGTAACGCGGCAAGAAGTGGAAATATACCACCCGTTTTAACGATGTCTTTAATGACACTCGCAGAAAGATTAAGTTTTATACCTTTATTCAGTTTTTTTGCTTCATTGAAATGCTTATGCTGGCGTTCTGATAACGATAGCTTATTCGGACCACTCGCGATTTGTTCTCGCTTTAGTGATATTTTTGCCGCACAATTATTTTTTGATGATGATTGTAGCTTTTTAATCTGACCAGGAGTCAGACTGACATTAACTAGATGTGACATTTATAATTATTATGAGCGATCTAATTACATGTTTTCTACTGGGGCATCAATAACTCTCATTCGTCCACCAACACCTTCAAGCAACATCGATTTATCGCTGAGTATGACAGCGACAGCTCTGTAATCAGCAATAGCTCTTCGGTTTACGCGAGCTCGAAAATATATGTCAACGACTGATTGTCTGGTTAAATCTAAATGTTCCAGCGAAAAGTAATAAATCGGATATAATGTTGTAAAATCTAACTGTGATATTTGTAAACCAGAATCGATATTCTGATCACGTCCCATGAATGTCATTAATCAATGATATACACGTGCTACATGATTTAACTCAAAATTTAACAAAATATCCTCGGATGGTTTTTGATGTCCGTTTATCCTTAAAGAAACCTCAGAAACGCTGAGTTGATCAAATATCATTATGCTTCGATTTTGTGAGTTTACCCGTGCAGCATTTTGTAATGCAAGAAATATATGTCGCGGTGTAGAAACATTTTGTTGTGATGCTATTTGCCAAGTAAATAAACCATTAATGTTACTCTAGATAGAATCTGTGGTCATTGTCAACCATGATAACATCGATTTACCACCTTGACTCATAAAAGAAAGTAAATGTTCTTCTTCAGGTATTGTTGGAGTCATTACTGGCATCCACAGAGAAAGTTTTGTCAGAATTACTTTACCAGCATCACCAATAGATCGCCATATTGCATCATCATCAGTAGCTTTTCGCACAAGTACAACTGTGTGTTTGGCTCCAAAAATAACTTTTCTAACATTTCAACAAAATCCAAATATATGTGATAATGGAATTGCACATGAAAACGCTCTTCTATTTCTTTGTAATATTGATCGACGTGCTGCAAATCCTAAATTATATTCTGGATTAACACCATGAACCACCGGATTTACATCAGCATCAGCGGCGCCGGTGAAGTTTCTTGGTCGTCTTATATCATATTGTCTGTTGTCAGGGTAGTCAGAAGTATCCTTTACAAACATCATTGATGGACCAGCTGATCTTGAATAATCATCACTATATCGCGCAAGACCAAGTATCGTCGTGGCAACGTCAACGTTTTCATGACAGGTCTCAATCTCTCGTGAATCAATGACATATGCTGCACCTTTAAATAACGCCATGATGCCATTATCAACAAAACCAACTCTAACATCAGCGTTGTATTCAGAATTATCTGTTTTATAATTTCACCTTCAACCTCGATAAATGCTGCAGCGGGTAAGAAGTATCTGCTTGTATCTTGAATTTGTATCTCAATTCTTCCACGCTCGTCAGGTACACGTTCGTCATAAGAATAATACTGATAATCGCGCACAGATTCATCTTTTAAAACTGGTGCATCCATGTCAAACGCGGGATCAGATATACGCTTGAACATCTTTATTATTATCGTCTTCGTCTAACACGAAGACCGCTTCCTGCTACCAGACTAGCGGTTATATTTTTTTCTTTTTCTAACCCAACATTAATGTTGGTAGCCAACTCTGCTAGTTTCTGATTAGCAGCTTGATTTATTATTTTACTAACATTTGCGGGCATCACTTCAGTGCTGGCCAGTTTCACTGGTTGAGGTTTTAGTCGTATTAATCGCGCTAATCTATCCTTGATCGCTGAGAATGCTTTGCTAGCAACATCAACAACAGCGCCAATAGCTTTTTCACGAACAACGTCAATAGCTTTCATTCCTAATTGCTTTGCAAGCGGTATTGCTTTTGGGGCTATCCCTCTAAATAGACCTTGAACAACATCACCTAGTCCATCTCCGTAGGTCGTTTTGTATACTGGTAATCGTGAATTTATTGCCCTGACCATGGTTGGTCTATGAGTATTGTGTACGATCATATTATTATTAAGTGATTTTATCACTAATTGCATCTAATTACATACTCAGTCACTGTAATAATCATCGGCGATTTCATTAATGAGGGACCGATACACATTAATATCCATAACACCACCTGTAAATAATCGTTTACAAATATCAGCTGCTTCATTAATGATTTCTGGGAAATTATTGCCAGCTCGTTTTCCTCCAATGAGAATTTCTAGTCGATCAACATCAGCAAGGACGTTATTGGGACAAGTAATAAAGCCACTTCCTAAACACTTCCAGTTGCGCCAGGATCTTGATATTCTTCCTCTGTTGTTCTAACTGGTCGTCGTGGTGATTGAAGTCGTTTCATCATTTCTTGAAGTTGTTGTTCTTGTTGCGGTGATGGTTGTTCTCGTTGTTGTGGTGATGGTAATTGTGGTAGTGGTGGTAGTAATCGTGGTGATCGTTGTGGTGATGGTAGTGGTGATAGTAATTTTGATTGTGGATAATCACGAAGTGATTGTGGAAATTGTTGAACTTGTTCTCCAAGTGTTTTTACTGGTTTCTGTAATTTAAATTGTTTAGCTCTTTCTTATATATATATATATATATATATATATATATATATATAT
>JAECUM010060343.1:0-15433 GCA_016617855.1 Megalonaias nervosa
CATTAATCTTGTACACGCTCGTTTATGATCGTACGATCCTCCTTGCGTAAATTTACCGATTATTTTTCTGCCGAGATCTTTTGCAAATTTCTCATCACTTTCTCTCCTGCATTCACGTATACTATTAGTAATTTTAACAATATCATCTTCGTTAAGATTAGGAAAATCTCTCCTAGCATCATTAATATTAAATACATCCGGTTCTGGCAACCAAACTTGTTTCTGCACGCGGTATGATATAATTGCTTCACTCACGTTCAACGACACTAAAATTGCAGCAGCAAGCATGTACTGTATTAGTACTATTAGAACCCAACGTCGCTCTGAAAAATGTCTTCCAAACCACGCATAAAGTCAAAATCTGGTAAGGGTCCGTTTATCGTAACTCTGGTCATCCCGTGTGTCGGATGATCAAATCTCTTAAAGTATTCAGAACATTCTCCGTATCCAAGAAAACTTCCAGGATTACATGCTACCATATCAACTGAGTTAACGTCATTATAATCGTATTTAGTATTCCACAATCCACCATGTCCGTATTCCACACAACTTTTCTGGACATCTTCAAGAAATTCCAATCGTGTCGGTTTCCATGAATTTTTCTCCTGAGCAGCGTGAGCAGCAATTGATGGAACGGTGAAACAGTTATTCAGTAATTGTCCAACCTTAATATCATCAGAGGTATATTTTAATGCAAGATTTTTCATTTCTTCTTGGAGAAATTCTGTACGATAAATATCATCATTAGACCGTACAAACTGGTCATGAAAGTCATATTCCGAACTCTGAAACAGCCAAACAGATACAGGGTCAATTTTACTGATATCGCTGATAGCATCGAGTACATGACCATTATAAAATTTAACCGTTCTGTCTCGTGGAAACATTGTTACTGCCACAGTCCATGCGTTATGATCAATAATATCTATCGAAGCTCATCTTGATTTATATTTCGGTTTGTACTAAATCTCTCCGGTTAACGTCTTCACTGTTATTGGAAATTTTAATTTCTTTCCCAGCTCAGCAACGTCGCTGATAGACGCTCCGGTATCTTTAACTGTTTCTGCCCACGTATTTATTTTTTACGTCGTAAATCCGTTAAACCGTTTCCGCGTATCGCGTTTGTGAAGTGTTCTGTAACCCGTTCAGCTACACAATTTATTCTTGATAATTTCACAGGTTTGACATCCCCAACGTTAGGTTTATTATTTAACGGATATATTGCGTACACAACCGCAGTCACATGATATGCTCGTTCGTAATATGGTTTGTCAGTACCAGTAAGTATTCCTGGTCTGGAATTTTTACTAAGAACAATATTATTTCCTGACTGCATGTGGACAGAATCACGTTTGTCACGAATAATCCAAGTGTCATCGTCTGTCTTTACAATAAATTTTATTAAAATAAAATATCTCTGAACAAGGTAGTCAATAATCTCTCTTCCTCGTTTGTCATTCATCACATTAACAATATTTCTAATTCTGAATGTCGACCACACATGAGCCGCACCATCGTCGCGAAATTCTTTTTTGACTTCACGGATACGTTTTGTTATATCTTTATTTGTTAAAACTAGATCTTGCATCGAAAAACTAAATTTATATTTCGGCAGTCTGTCAAGATCAAATCTAGCTCCAGAATGTTCAGTTGCGGATAATTCCTGCAATATTATAATTAAGACAAATATGTATTTAAATTGAATTTTTATCTCTTGTATATGATTCAAACAAAGAATCGATGTAATTGGCTTATGATCGGATATACTTCTCCTTGTAACAAAGCATGCGTAAACTAATTCTGCGGCTACCATATGCAGTGCGTTAGACAAGGTAGTGTAGGACCAAAACCGTGTGTGCGGTGTGGTGTTGGAGTCAGAGAAAAAACTCAACTGTGTGTGCAATGTGCTGGTAAAAAATACAGAGAGCTGTAGTGTTAATAATACTGGATATTTTAAATTTAATACCAATGGAAATAAATATTATTTCTCACATAGATTCATCTACGAATGTTTTTATGGGGTCATTAAAGATGGACATGTAAATGATCACATCAGTGGTGATAAACTTGATAACTCGCTTGATAACTTGCGAATTGTTACACAAAGTCAAAATTGTAAGTCCGGAAATTCTGGCGGCGTACGAAACGCAAGGGCTGTTAAATCCACAATAGCAGATGGCGAAGAAATTATATTTAAGTCAATTAATTCTGCTGGTAAATATTTTAACATAGTATCACCTTCAGTAAAACACGCGGCAGATAATATCACAAGATCTGCTTTTTCCAAAAGATTTCTACAAAAAGTCAGATTCACCTATGTTCCTATGGTATCAGATGATGAAGCGAGACAACTCCGTCAAGCATAACTTAGTAAATCTTGCAGTTGTCGTACTTGTTGTAATGACAGCAATATACTGTTAGTTTTGGTCAAAATGGATCACACACTATTTTGAGCAAGTATTGATATATCTTTCAAATTTAATAGTACACAAAACACATACCACATTCTCTGATTGTCCAAACTTCGACTGTAAAAACATTCCAATGAATTTAGTTATGCATGTAAATCTCAATAATATTGCAAATTAAAATAAGATGATAAAAATCATCTTTAGAAATACTTAGTATTTTTATTATTTTGTCGATTTTGTTCGAAAATCTTGTTTTTCGTTGGTTTTTTGTTCGAAAATCTTGTTTTTTGCATGAAAAATGGCCACAAAATCAATGAAAATCGGCTAGATTTGTAGCGCTGAGAGAGTCAAACCCCCAGCGATTCTCTAATTGATTTTAATGATTGCTTGATTTTATAAAAAACTTTGGTCAAAATGTTCCTATGTTTTGCTAATATGATGTGACTTTTGATCAAAATTTCCTATTTTTTATCAGTTTTTAGTAAGTCATTGTCAAATTGATCAAGAAATCATGAAAATCAATTAGAGAATCGCTGGGGGTTTGATCCTCTCAGCGCTACAAATTTTCAATAATTTCGTTGTTGTATAAATAATGATGCTGTATGTTACACATGTGCATAATATTCTATGAATCATGTAAAATCTCAACATTCATGTTTGTGTAAATTCTCAATAATATTTATGTTTTCCACATTCTTATGAAACGCTTTGCGACCCAGCAGTGAATTGTATACATGAGGTTATTTTTAGAAATGAATATGGCATTGCGTGTTCATATAACTATCGATTGTTTTAGTATCCTTAGCAACGTCTGATTAACAAAGACTTTTAACTGTGGGTTTTGTGTATGTAGTTTCAAGTATTTGGAAACTGAAAATAAATTCACATTTTACAATAAATTGTGATTTTATTAAGAAATCCACAATACATTTTACAATAAATTGTGATTTTATTAAGAAATCCACAATACATTCTACAATAATTATGATTTTATTCTGTATACTTTAAGTACATTAACTATATAATAATATTTTCAATATGTATATATTGTGAAGTCCGGTGGCCGATTGCTAACGCGCTGGATTTTCGTACTCAAGGTCCGTGGTTCGATTCTCGTGACCGGCAAACTGTTGGGCGAAAGGCGACATTATGCCAAAATCCTCTTCTTTAGTGGGGCTTTCAGCCAGCCCGTCTATGTTTCAATAGAAAATTTGTACATTCTCCCACCATGTCACTTGGTGGGTGCAATTTTGCACTCCCTGGGTGATTATGATGGGGGAGAGTGCAAAAATTTGTATTGAACGTAGAGAAGGCCCGTAGTACTGTCTTTAAGATAAGTTTATATGTAACTGTGCTGTCCTAGAGTTAAAGTTCTTAGAATTAAGTTTATATGTGACCTCTGTTCCTGCTAGGATGTTCTTTGACAACCTAAGGGATCACATGGGGTTAAAATGTGCTGTCCTAGGTTAAGTTAGTTAAGTTCTTAGAATTAAGTTTATATCTGACCTCTGATCCTGCTAGGATGTTGTTTGGCAACCTAGGGGATCACATGGGGTTAAAATGTCACAAGATATAATCATAATCATAATTATAATAATCATAATCATATGTATATAATCATCTTGAAACAGTCCTTAAGGACTATTATTTTTATTTTATTAATATTATTCTGATTTTATTTTTACATTAAACAAACATTTATAATATAATGAATTCCGAAAATATTAATGTTATTATTTCTGCTATTAAAATATTACAACATAACGGTATAAATATATCTGATAATGTTAATCCTGAAAAAAATCTGTTTGAATTTGAATCATTAGAACAACGGAAATTAGAGAACAGGTACACTTTGCCATCTGATTATAAATTCATGAAGTTTATCCAGCAGGCAATGTTACAGTCGCTGGCAACAGTTACAGATAATCAGGTAAAGTTGTTTGTACCTCTCTCAAACGCTATTGACAAAATTAAGTTAGAATTATCTCATGAATACGAACAGAAAAAGATTATGAACTTTCGTATAAGACAGTTAAGAAAGCATTGTGAAAATGAAAGTGAAGGTGGAGTTAATGTGATAATGGCTAAACAAAATCCCTGGCAAAATTGAAGTATACAGGTTATTTACTTATAATAATATTTATAATATTTTATTCTGATAATTACGATTTACCTAGTAAAAAAAAAATTATTCTGATCCGAGTTAGATTCTGATATTTTTTTTTTGTTTTTTTTGTTTTGCGATATAACGCTCTATGATCTCACATATAGATTAATACTTAAAACTTCATTTTGCAAATCCAAAATACGTCCTATTTGGTCTGTAAGTTTGAAATGTATCCTTGATAATAACGGATTATGTACACGTAGATAAACGGGGTTAATTGGTTCAGATACAATTAACCACCCGGGTGGCGCTTGAGGATTGAATGAATACAATATATACCCTTGCTCCGCAGTGCCACTTTTTGAAAGATCTACTTGATAGCTGCCATCAATTATATCACAGAGTAGATTGACTGTGATCGTTGATGTTATATTAACAATACCAGGCGAGATATGATGGCCTCCACCGTATGGATCATTATTGTGTTTAAGAATAACCGGTGGTGGGGCTATTTTTATCTACGCTGCAAATACTTTAGGGAAATATTCATCAATGACATCGTTGAGTTGTTTTTTTTATTTCAGCGTTATTTAAATCTGGTATTATAAATGTTTGTAAATCTTTTTCTGTTATTTTGTAATTATCAAGAAATAATTGCCTAAGTTTTAAATCTGTGTAAAGAGTACCTTCGACTGTAGCAACGTTTATAATACTTCGATTAGCGATGTATAAATCAAATAAGATCCCATTTAAATGTTTTATTGTTTCGATTATCTAATTTTTTACACCATCATCATAATCTTGTGATAATGAAATAAATAAACTTCTTAAATCATTAAGTGTTTTATCGTATTCAGGTTTAAGAACATCTAAAAATATTTCAAAAAATTCTTCATCAACAATATCTCTATCAGTCTTCGTCCTGGCGTCTTTGATGATATTAAATGGTGATCTATTTATCTTGGGGATCCTTTTACCGTCAAAATCAGTAAAGTAATAATTGCTGCTTGGATCAAATTTAAATCCTATATAACGCCATGCATCTTCATTTCGATATTCTGGATCTTTAATGAATCTTTTTTCCGTTGTGAGAAATTCATTTTTGGTTGGTTCTGGAATTCCATTTGACTTTTGCTTAACATCAGGCCATCCTAACACAGATCTGATTGAACTTTGATAAATATCTACAACATAATCAGGGGAATTTATTTCAATCGCCGCTGATAATGTTGGTTCGTAAACAGTGATTGCTATTTTGGATTCTATTCCTGTGGTAGATTTAATTCTGCGTTGGAACTCATCATTAATCTGTTCTATTTGAAAACTGCCCGTTGAAATTCCAACAACTTGCCAATCAGGAGTTTCATCAGGTTTATTTTTATTTGCAAATACAAGTGAATTATTTGCTGGTAGCCCACCAAACGATTTTGACCTGATATTTGGCCAGATATTATAAACTCGTAATTGTGCTAACGCTACTTCACTTGCTGAAATTGCAGTTGGAAAGTTAACGCTAAATTCAGGATTGGTCGAACTTAATGATATCATAGTAGTTTTTGATGGCGTTATATTAGTGACGATCTGTTGTAATAGTTCTAACGCCGACATTTATTTAAAATACTCCGTTATTTAATTATTATTTTAATAGAACGCATTGCGTTTTCTCGGGAATTCAAACTTCCACTTTATCACAAGTTACTTTATCACTAGAATCGCTAGAGAACGCGTTGCGTTCCATTCTAAATGCTTCATTGTAGGTTTTCATTATCGTTGCGAACTCCTCATCAGATATTTTACCATCGCTGAGGTAAGCAGAAAGATACGATGATAGTTTAGAATAAGATGTTGTTACTGTGTGTAGTTTTATTATGTAATCGTGTAATTTATCATTTGTACAAGTAGATATCTTCTTAGCGATAATACTGAGAATGCCTGCGATAATCGTTGAAGTTGAAACGACAATTGTTACAACTGCAGGTGCTGTCATTGTTATTGTTGATAGTAATAATCCGGTTCCAGCAATAACAGCAGAAACTGAGTATACAATTATATCAATAACAACCATACATCTGCGATATTTTTTTACTTTTACTGTATAATCGTCGATGATATTTTTTAGTTTGGTTTGACACTCACATACTTGAGTGTATCTGTGACGTTGAACGTCGATAAATGACTCCGTCACTTGATTCATTATACAATTACAACGTCATTTAATTAAGTAATTAAACAGTTTCAGCTACGAATTCCAGACACCACCAGTAACGTCTCGAGGGCATTTCCGTTGATGTCAACGTAAACGTTTCTTTGGTGTCCTTGGTTAGCATCACCAGTAGAGGATTATGATGTACATTCGGTGATGATGAAGTTTCCGCAGTAATTTCCAAACCGTACACAGATAGCCTGTATAACCCAGTTACTTCTGCGGTATGTTCGAGAGTGTTATCGCGCGGTGTCCATGTTGATGATCCTGATGCTACTGTGTACACGATATTTTTAATTTGTCTGTGTGGAATTTTAATCAGATTAGATTTTTTGAGCAATATTAGGTATTCCACTGACAATGTCGTTGTGTTTTGTGTTAATGTCGGAGAGTTTGATATCAACAGTTGGTGGACTTCCAAAAAAATCATTAATAGATCTGTTTCTGTTACTACGAAAATTTAAGAACGTTTGTATGTGATTAGTAAAATTAGTATTGAGTGTAGTCATTTCACTATTGATTGTAGCTAACGAAGTTGTCATAGGAATTTCCTTATCGTCTACATATTTCTTCGTTGCAGCGTAGAAATCTGATTCTGGTGTTCTAAGATTATTAATACCATTATTGTTCATGTTGAGAAATGCACGCATTATACCACCGTTGACTAATACGTACTTAGATTCTTGATCATAGACGTATTTTTTTGTTGCTGAATCTGTATCTGCGGCTGGGTTTCCAAGGTCTATAATTTTATTTCGATTCATAATAATGGTACCGGTGAATGAATCACCAGCTCGCTTGATAAAATCGTTAACTGACTTACCGGAATCTTGTATTTTACCTTGATTAGCAAAAGTGACGATATTATTAATAACCGCGGTGGGAATTCGTATAAGAACATCTAACAGTTGTATATTACTTGTTTTTAATCGTCCTTGTTTATCCTGAAAAACAACGACTTGATTTTGATCCACACTTGCGATATTTAATAAATCATCGATTTCATTTCTGAGCTGATCCAGAGTTGCATATTTAGATAAATCGACTTGCTGCTGAGCTTTGCGAGAAGATCTTCCATAAATATCTACCATTATATTTACTAATTATCTGTTTAAGTGTGACAACGTAGTATATTCATGCACGACTTTATGAGGTGGTGTTGTTGATTTTAATACAGCATCAAGTACAGCGAGTACTTCTCGACCACATATTGGCGGATCCGTTAATTTTTGTGTTGGTAATGTTGAATACCAGATCTTAGAACGCATCGAATTCTTACTTTGCATAGCAGTACTTACTGTGCTAACATATTTTAAAAATTCTTTTGGTGGTGCCAGTCCATACGAATCAAAATAAATAATTCCACGTGGATCAATTGCATATGCCACCGAATGAGTGCCTGGGCCAGAGTTTTTATCGAGATTAATAATACCAGTTTCACGTTGCATTGCAACGGTAGGTAATTGATCACGCATAAAAACTCCTCTAAAGTTTTTTATATTCAGTTGCTCAGCAGCATTAAGTAAATCAAAACTAGACATAGGAAGAATCATCGAATTCGATGGCGAAGTTACCGGGGCAGTCTTAGACCTTTTCCGTACCATGAATATGGGGTCCCTGGAAGTCTTAGACCGCGAGCGTATGCTGGGCCTGATAATCTTAGACGGCCCGGCTGTGGAACGTTTGGTGCTCTTAGACGTCTTCCGTGTTGTTTTGCCCGTGATCTTTTTTTTTAAGTTTTCTGCGTGCATAATTCCTTTACCCGTTGCTTTCTTTAACGCCATTCCAGCAGCGGTTCCAACAGCGCCTAATGCAGCTGCTTTTGCAACAACTGGGGCTGCAGCGGCTATTGTTGCTGGTAACGCGGTAAGAAGTGGAAATATGCCACCCGTTTTAACGATGTCTTTAATGAAACTCGCAGAAAGATTAAGTTTTATACCTTTATTTAATTTCTTTGCTTTATTGAAATGCCTATGCCGGCGTTCTGATAATGATAGCTTATTCGGACCACTTGCGATTTGTTCTCGCTTTAGTGATATTTTTGCCGCACAATTATTTTTTGATTTTTATTGTAGCTTTTTAATCTGACCAGGAGTCAGACTGACATTAACTAGATATGACATTTATAATTATTATGAACGACCTAATTACATGTTTTCTACTGGGGCATCAATAACTCTCATTCGTCCACCCACACCTTCAAGTAACATTGATTTATCGCTGAGTATAACAGCAATTGCTCTGTAATTAGCAATAGCTCCAACATCTCTGTTAACATGAGCTCGAAAATATATGTCAACGACGGACTGTCTGGGTAAATCTAAATGTTCCAGCGAAAAGTAATAAATCGGATATAATGTAAAATCTAACGGTGATATTTGTAAACCAGAATCAATATTCTGATCACGTCCCATGAATGTCATTAATCGATGATATACACGTGCTACATGATTTTGACCGAAATTTAACAAAATATCTTCAGCTGGTTCTTGATGTCCGTTTATCCTTAAAGAAACCTCAGAAACACCGAGTTGATCAAATATCATTATGCTTCGATTTTGTGAGTTTACCCGTGCAGCATTTTGAAGCGCAATAAATATATGTCGCGGTGCAGAAACACCTCGCTGAGAAGTTATTTGCCATGTAAATAAACCATTAACATTACTCTGCACAGCATCTGTGGTCATTGTCAACCATGATAACATCGATGTACCACCTTGGCTCATAAAAAAAGTAAATGTTCTTCAGGTATTGTTGGAGTCATTACTGGCATCCACAGAGAAAGTTTTGTCAGAATTACTTTACCAGCATCACCAATAGGTCGCCATATTGCATCATCATCAGTAGCTTTTCGCACAAGTACAAATGAGTGTCTGGCTCCAAAAATAACTTTTCTAACATTTCTACAAAATCCAAATATATGTGATAATGGAATTGCACATGAAAACGCTCTTCTATTTCCTTGTAACATTGCTCGACGTGCTGCAAATCCTAAGTTAAATTCTGGATTAGCACCATGAACCACCGGATTTACATCAGCATCAGCGGCGCCGGCGAAGTTTCTTGGTCGTCTTATATCATATTGTCTGTTGTCAGGGTGGTCAGAAGTATCCTTTACAAACATCATTGATGGACCAGCTGATCTTGAATAATCATCACTATATCGCGCAAGACCAAGTATCGTCGTGGCAACATCAACATCATTATGGATTGTTTCAATATTTTTTCCATCAATCATGTATACAGCGCCCTCAAACAATGCCATGATGCCATTATCAACAAAACCAACTCTAACATCAGCGTTGTATTCAGTATTATCTGTTTTTATGATCTCACCTTCTACTTCAATAAATGCTTCAGCGGGTAAGAAATATCTACTTGCATCTTGAACTTGTATCTCAATTCTTCCACGCTCGTCAGGTACACGTGCGTCATAAGAATAATACTGATAATCGCGCACAGATTCATCTTTTAAAACTGTTGCATCCATGTCAAACGCGGGATCAGATATACGCTTCAACATCTTTATTATTATCGTCTTCGTCTAACACGAAGACCGCTTCCTCCTATCAGACTAGCGGTTATATTTTTTCTTTTTCTAAACCAACATCTCTGTTGGTAGCCAACTCTGCTAGTTTTTTATTAGCAGCTTGATTTATTATTTTACTGACATTTGCGGGCATCACTTCAGTGCTGGCCAGTTTCACTGGTTGAGGTTTTCGTCGTATTAATCGCGCTAGTCTATCCTTGATTGCTGAGAATGCTTTGCTAGCAACATCACCAACAGCGCCAATACCTTTATCATGAACAACATCAATAGCTTTCATTCCCAGTTGCTTTGCAAGCGGCATTGCTTTTGGGACTATCCTTCTAAATAGACCCTGAACAACATCACCTAGTCCATCTCCGTAGGTCGTTTTCTATACTGGTAATCGTGAATTTATTACCCTGACCATGGTTGGTCTATGAGTATTATGTATGATCATATTATTATTAAGTGATTTTATCACTAATTGCATCTAATTACATACTTAGTCACTATGATAATCGTCACTAATTTCATTAATAAGGGACCGATAAACACCAATATCCATAACACCACCTGTAAATAATCGTTGACAAATATCAGCTGCTTGATTAATGATTTCTGGAGAATTATTGCCAGTTCGTTTTCCTCCAATGAGAATTTCTAGTCGATCAACATCAGCAAGGACGTTATTGGGACAAGTAATAAAGCCACTTCTTAAACCACTTCCAGTTGCGCCAGGATCTTGATATTCTTCCTCTGTTATTTTGACTGGTTGTCGTTGTCGTGGTGATTGAAATCGTTTCACCATTTCTTGAAATTTTTGCGGTAATTATTGCTCTCGTTGTTGTTGTGGTGATGGTAATTCAAATTGTCGTTGTGGTGATGGCAATTCAAATCGTCGTTGTGTTGATGGTAATGCAAATTGTTTAGCTTTTTTCATATGCTCATACACAATATCATCAAATCTATTAAAACTTCTAGTATCTTCATTAGATCTGATTTACGGAGTATCAGTAGCGATGCGATATACATCCTTAGTCCAATTGGCAGAGCTTAGAGATTTAACATATTCTGGTTTTACATATTTTTGTGTTTCATAATATCCATACACGGCAATATCAAGTAATTGCTTTGGGTCCTTGATAGCAGCAATACCTTCAGGTGTAAATTTATCTATTATCTTAATTCTGGTTCTTGGTGGTTTAGGTTGTGGTTGTGGTTGTGGTTGTTGTTGTGGTTGAGCCCCAGGTTGAGCTGCTTGAATACGGCCAGCAATGTCAACAGGTGATATTTCAAGAGCTCTTTGTGTTGCCTCAGTTGCTGTAACAATTTTCTTTGTTGGTTCGAAAATCGGTTTAAATAATTGTTCTGCACCTTCTGCAAATTCCACCTGAGACTCCTGACGAACTTGTAGCTGTTGTTTAACTAAATCACGGACGGGTAAATATTTTTTGATTGCATCTAGTCGTTCTCGAGCTAATCTAGCTGAGTGTGGTTCTCCAATCATTATTGATTATATTTATAATGGCAGTTTAATTTACAGCAGCAGAGGGGGTGAACGACCAACTTTGAGTGACCAGCGCGTAAACGAAACACACCATAAAAAACCCCAAAGAGTCAGAGATAAAGTAACGAGATAAGCTAACCCAATTAGAGAAATCTCATGGTCAGTTAGAGGTTGTGGTTTAACGTTATTGACCTTAAGATTTCCTTTTCGTAGGAAGGCTTATTTTTCATAAATAAGGTCCCGAACAAAAATGATCTGTTCACCCCCTCTGCTGCTGCGGCTTTAGAATTCCGAATAATTTCCAATAAATGTCTTTGTCCAAGAATTTTGATGAACACTGGTATTTTCCAGGGAATATAAATTATCAAATCCAAAAAATAGAAGAACTTTAAATCAAACTGGCATCAAAATTAAAAACACCTTGAGCTCCAAAGGTGTAAAATACGACTGACTAAATCCACTAAAAAACATCAGTTTAAACCCTTAACTAAAACGCAGTTTAGACCCCGTGATGGGTCGTGTGATCACTTAGTCCGACCAATGCAGTAAAATAATATGTCAATTAGCACGTAGGCTATTTATAGGTTCGATTGTACTGAACGAATCTTACTATAAGATTCAATAATAAAAAAAGTTGTTTACAAATTAGAGCTAACACGCAAGCCAAGTATGACCTTGATTATGACCAATGATTTCCACTCTGTGGTTACCAATTCAGAACCAAGGTCAGGAACTAGGTCAGCTAAAATACAATGTAGCAACACTACTGCGTTTTAAATCAGGCTTAAAAGAAAACTGAAGTTTCCAAAAAAAGTCTAATCCAGTGAATAAAGTTATCATTACAATAACATGTAATGAAATAAAAATAAAATAAAAAAGAATTTAAAACTAGCACTTAAAATACATATACGTAGCGTTGTCTTGGAAATTTCTTGCCCCTGATGTTTGACACGAAGAAGTTTTTAAAATGTCAACTAGGGTGGAGAGTTTTGTTTCCAATCTGACACAACATGGTTTGGAATGTTTAAGGAAAGATGAGTTGCTGGAGCTTGCTAGTAGCTATTCTTTTCCGGACGTAAACTTGGTTTTGCTAAAACAGGAAATTAAAAATATGTTGGTCAAGTGTTTGGTGGAAAAGAAACTGTTATTTCGCATGTACCTTGAAATTGATTAGTAAGTCTCTATCTAGCTCTGAAATGAAATTAATATAATTAGAATTTAAAAAACCACACGCAAATAGAAATTAAAAAATGTCAGCTTCAAAGAGAGAAATGGCTAAAATTCGAAATCAGAAAGAAAACGAAAGACATATTTAGAGAAAAAGAAAGATAAATTCAAATTCAAATTGAGAAAGAAGAACAAGAAAGAGAAGAAATGCAAATGAAAATGCAACTGCAGAAGGAAGATAGAGACAGGGAAGAATGCAAAAGAAAATGCAACTGCAGAAAGACGATAGATAAAGGGAAGAAATGCAAATGAAAATGCAACTGCAGAAGGAAGATAGAGAAAGGGAAGAGCGGCAAATGCCGATGCAAATACAAATTGAAGAAAGATATGCAAAGGAAACTAAAAATACAAAGACGAAGGAAAGATGGCACTAGAGAGAGCAAGAGAAAAGAATGAAAGGGAAATGCAATTTACGTACACGAATTAGAAGTGGCAAGCCGAAAGTATTCCACTCAAGAGTTCAGATTTTGATGTTACAAAATATATTAGATTAGTACTCCCTTTGAAAGAAAGAGATGCAGATAAATATTTTCCGCATTTTGAAAAAAATAGCTGAAAATTTTAAATGGCTAAAAGAGCACTGGACCTTGTCATTACAGAATGGATTAATTTTGTCAAAGCACGTGAGTTTAAACTTCACTGTCAGTAGAAGCAAGTACTGATTATAATTCAGTCAAGGAATATATCTTGAAGAGTTATGAGGTGGTACCTGAGGCATATCGATAGAGGTTTAGGAATTCCAATAACAGAAAATAGTTAAATCAATGTCGACTTCGCTGGGGGAAAAATCTAACTATTTGACAGTTGGTGTGAATTTAGAAAGATTGTAAATATATGGCAAATTTAGTTAACTCATAAGATTCGAAGAGTTAAAAAACAGTGGCAATTGTGACGTCACTATTGACATTGATGAGCACCATATAGACACTTCGGAAAACGATGCTCATACAGATAACGACTTAAGAAACCGACTGAGTCTCAAAAGATTGCTTTAAAATATTAATCTGGCACAACTTATAAGAATCAGACTTCTGATGCTACTGATCAGAAATCCCTTGTACATGTGTTACGTATATGTAATTAAATTGATTGTGTGTTAGTTTTAAAATTCCTTTTTTTATGATAATTTTGTTTCATTACATTTTATTGTAATGATTATTTTCATGGGATTCTATATTTTGTTCAGTAAATTCAGTTTGCATAGAACGTAAAAGGTATTAAATTAGCACTATTTTTAGCTCACTCTGGTTCATAGATTTTGTAAACATCGAGTGAAGACGATTGGCTATTGCCAAGGTCATTTCGGCCCGCGTGGTAGCTGGATTGTAAACAGCCTTTCTTTTTTTTCTTTTTTACAAATTTCCAGTGTGAGAATTTGGTTCTTAGATAGGGCTGTTCTTGCCTACATGATAATATTCATTTTTTTTATTGCGCTGTTCAAATGTTAAGAGACCAAGTGACCCATCATGCGGAAATGGGATGATGTTTTAGTTGGGTTTAATGCTCATTCCGAGAGCTTTCCAGTCACTCGTATGTCCACACCTTGAAGGTACAAGGTGTTTCAATTGTTGAAGCCAGATTGTTTTTGAAGTTAATCTATTTGTTTGGAATTTAATAATTTATTCTCTAGAAAACTAAACAAATGCTTTATATTTATAAAAGTTCTGGGAGAAAGAAATTCAGTAAAAATTTATTCTGGAAGTTTAACGGAAACATTATAAACTATGATTCAACGAGGATCTGTTACCATCAGTACAGACATCATCTGACGTCATCGCCTCCATATTGAAATTTCATCGAGATTCGAACCCGGATTCAATTAGAACTGTTTAGTGATAGGACATATTTTTCAATCTTAGGATTAAATTATGGATTATATTCACAAACCGTAAGTCCTATTTTCTATTTTTTACATTGTTTTCTAGGTAATGACATTATTTTGTTAAAATATACAAAGCTTGTTGGCTTTACTCTTTTCTCTTGTTATTTTTGTACGAGCCTACACGTAACAGGAGAAAATTGGGGCCTCGTCCTTGGGATATTTGAATTTTGGCTAAATATTTCTGAAAATTGTTTTTTGAAATTTAAATTCCCCTAGTTTTTAAATCCCAAGTACTATTTTACATTTTGTTTGAAATCTTTAGTGAAAACAACAGGCTTTCGTTCACAATGTCACTAAAAGTGGAAACTTTTCTTTCTAATCCTACTCAGGAGCAGTTGGATAATTTGAAAAAAGATGAGTTGCTTGAACTTGCCAGAAAATACGATCTTTCTGAGGCAAAATCTTCCTTGACGAAACAAGAAATTAAAAACATCTTGATTCAATATTTGGTAGAAAAGAATGTTCTTGAGAAAAGTGTTTTGGCTTCGGTCAGTAAGTCGGTATCAGACTTTGACATAAAAGTAATGGAATTAAAAATGAAATACAAGATGGAATTAGAGTTAA
>JAECUM010060344.1:0-18024 GCA_016617855.1 Megalonaias nervosa
TAGAGCGTCCGCCTCGGATGCGGGAGGTCGCGGGTTCAAACCCAGGTCGAGTCATACCAAAGACTTTATAAATGGTACTAACAGCTGCCTCGCTTGGCGCTCAGCATTAAGAGGTTAGTGTTAGGACTGGTAGGCCTGGTGTCAGGATAATGTGACTGGGTGGGACATCATGCTACATGTCTGTGGCATGATGCACAATGCTAAACAGCACTATAAATTGTCACACTGCAGACATCGTAGCGATATGACTGAAAATTTGTTAAAGCTACGTTAGAAATCTAAATCACACACAATGGTCCGTGCATTCTACTGCATTTGGTTTCTTTGGTAAGGTGACTATTATTGACATTGTAATTTCTTCCGAACACTCCAGGTTGTATACAAGTTTTCACATAGTGCTATAAGGTTTTTGTTTGTCTTCTCTCCAAGCTTTTTGAGGAACTTTGCTGGAGTAACATCGACTCCATCTGCTTTTTTAAGCTGGTGTTCTTTGAGTACGCCTGTCACGTCCGATTCGAGTACTTCAGGTCCTTTCTAACCTTCTCCTGGTTGTTCCATTCAAATGATCATACCAATTAAAACAGTGTTTAATCAATAGAACTTGTAGCATTAGATTTCTTGCAAATTATGTAACTTGCAGTCTAAAATCCAGATAGAAACTAAACCTACACATTTATTAAAATCAACAAATAAATTTCTTTCTCTAAGTTACAAAGAAAACATTTAAGAAGAACTTGCAGTATTATAAATTGTAAATTATATTCCAAGTTTAAAACTAAACAATGTTCCTAATAAATTCCTACAATATTGAATATGCTGATGTACTAAGAGTATTGAATAGGTTGATGTACTAAGAGTATTGAATAGGTTGATGTACTAAGAGTATTGAATAGGTTGATGTACTAAGAGTATTGAATATGCTGATGTACTAAGAGTATTAAATAGGTTGATGTACTAAGAGTATTGAATAGGTTGATGTACTAAGAGTATTGAATAGGTTGATGTACTAAGAGTATTGAATAGGTTGATGTACTAAGAGTATTGAATAGGTTGATGTATCCACATTCTTAATGTATCGAAATGATAATCCAAAAGGTATATGAACAAATTCACAATAATCCAAAAGTTGCGTTTTGTCCAAAATAGCTATGAGCACTTTGAAATTCCAACGAAGAATTTACATAATTATTCATCTGAAATTATACTTGGACACAAACGAAAATGATTCCAAGGGCTGATTTTAAAGTAGGAATGAAATCAACTGCATATAAAAATGACACATCAATCTAGGATGCAGGTAAAACGTTCCTTCTAGAATATTCTAAGCGTGTGAACAAAGTAAGATTCAGAGATCGAATACTACAAAATAACTTATTTATAACTTACAAACATGACAAAATGCAGGTACACACCAAACCTCTATCCCCCGTCATGGACAAAGGTACAATACGAATTATATACAGAACATAATACAAAAAATATATGACTAACATTGAAGTAAGCTAGAGACATAAGCATTTATTATACATTTTAAAATACAAAACTTTTCTGAAAATTGTAAAATTTGTTTTAAGTTTCTTTCAGATTGATTTTATTTATTGCAAAATATGTTTTAATTTTCTCCCAGAATGATTTTATATTCAAAGTCTGCCTCTTTGAATATGAAAATGTATGATTATATGTTTAACATTTATCAAAATGACAACTATTGGTATTCAAATTCTTTTTGAAAAATATGAATCATGGCTTGTCTTCATATCTGTTTTTTACTACTAAACTGTAATCATATTACAAAACTGAAACACTAATATGCATCTATGATATAGGATATATGTTATATGTATTTCCTCTTCTGGATCGTTAGGTTATTTTTTCATAATTATTTATTATAGATGCTATTCTATTTGAGATACAGCTGCTAGTATATAAGACCCAACCTAAGATCTAAGATCATCTTTTAAAATGTTGTTTTTCCTCTTGAGTTCGAAGATGACTATGATATCACTAATTGGTTTGGTTTCTGTGAACACGTGAGTGGATGATCAGACTAATTTGTGTTCTGAACTGACTGTAGCACACTTGACCGACTACTTTAGTTTATCTTGATCAATAGAGGACGAGCTGCAGATGAGATTTATGCTGCTTGCGCTTCAGCACCGCATCTGTATTTTCTTTCAGTTCATTGTCTGTATGGATGCGACTGGGGCAGGTGCAGTGATTCTGTTCGAGATCGTCTCGAGTCTCAGGCTCAAAGTGAAAATCTTTCAAGGGTGATTTGAGGGAATCTTTGAAGCATTTCTCGTGAGTACCGTGAGATCGCTTTCCATTCTTCAGCTCACTCTAGAATATTTTCTTTCTAGTCCCTCTTCTGACATCCTGGTGACGTGGACTGCATATTTTGTCTTTAATTCCATCAGCAGAGTACGAACGCTTGAACCTCAGTGTCTGGGGCCCTATCATACTGTATTATCATCATCAGTTGCCAACTGCAGTCCATGTAAAGATGGTTCAGCTTCTTTGCATGGTGCATGCATACAATCCAGGTTTCGCATGTACATTGGTGCAAGCTGGTAGTTATCTCTGTCTTCTTGATTCTGATTATGATATAGTAAATGTCGCAAGCTGAACAGAAATGGCCTATATTATGTTGTATGGCAGACTAAGATTTGTCATTCAAGGGGCTGTAGGCAGCAAATAGTAGATCACACACAGTCACTTCCTGTAACTGCGTCTTTGCCTGCAGTCTCCTCACATTGAAGATCTTGAAGTCATTCAGGCATCTGATGTCGGTCCCAGTGTCATAGTTATGTAAGGCATTGTGCAATGCAGATAAAATGATACGAAGCGATGGACCAGTCAATCAGCTTTGGTGACTGGAAATGGTTCAGATGGATCGCCATCATCCAATTATCTTCAACTACATTTTGAAGCCCATATCTTGTCAAAGATATCAATATATACTGTCAGCTAATAGAGTTTATCTATTCGTATTATTCAGATGTTTCCTTGCATCTGTTCACCACCAATCAATGTGCTGGTACTGTCACGGAATTGTATAAATCCCTCTATTTATTAAAAGCATGTACTCTGGTTTCTATTTTTGTGTACATCGATACCCGAGGGTGATTTCTGTATATTGTACAATATTTCGAAATTGTGAGTTCGGTTCATCCCTGCCGCACGTGCGATGTGCTCTCGATGGGAAAAACCGATTTACATCTAGCACGGATACATTGTATGTATATAAATGCCTCAAAGTAAAGTGATATCTTCACATTACGGAACGTCTTGTCAGTAAGCCGTCTACTTAGGGACTTGCACATCTTCCGCTGTAGAGGTATGTAATTTATTAATTTTTTTATGTATATTATTTCTTTTGTGTATTGTAAGTTACAGCTATTGTACCACAACGTTTATTTCTGTATGTTTTCAATGTAGCTTTGGCTTGCGTAGTATAACGCAAATATTTTCTATTTGTGTTTGTGACTTAGCAAGAGATTTATATTAGCAATATAAGGCTGCATTTTATTAAGAAACGTTTAGTACTATAGGAATCTTATCGGACACAGGTTCACTTCTGAACCTGTTGTTTTGTAATGCTATACCAATAATGTAATTTGTAACGTCATTGCGTGTTATCGTATATGCCCGTGTCATGCATAGTACACAGTTAGATGTATTTTTAGCTGACCAGAGTGATCCATGGTGATCGTAGTCGTCGTGGTACCAGCTATAGAGCTAAGCGTAGAAATTAACCACAGCAGCCGTAGACCTGAGTGAACAGTGTTGCTGGTCGAGTAGCAGATGATCGGGCGTTGCTGACCGAATTGGTGGGCGCTGATTGCTTGATTGACCAAGGAACTGAATGGTGGTCGGTGACTACCTATAATGATGCTTGCTTGATTGACCAGTGTAACTGGTAGCCAAGTGTGATATTGACAGGAGTGTTTTGTGTCATTCCATGCATGTAATCTTTCAGCCGTGGGCTAATTTTGGGTTTTGTTATACCCAGTGGTTTGGAAGTGTAAATGTATTTTTGTATGATATCTGTCCAATCAATTCATCATTTTACTATTTGAGTAAAAGAATCTCATATTTCACTAGTTGAGTGAATACCTCATTTTTACTATTGAGTAAAACACCCATTCTTTTCATTTTGTGAAATTACTGTGAATTGTTCACCTTTGTCCTTGTACTGTGTAAGGTCATTTATTTGTATTTATATTTGTTGCATTTTTAGGTTCGTGCGGATTATGTTAATTTGTCCAATATTTGGATCTTATACATGCACGTATTAATCAATATTCTTTCTCATTCAAATCATACATCAATAAATATTGTATATGTATCACCATCAAAAGTGTTCTGTTGAAAATTCGAAATCCCAACTCGGTTATCTTGTTACAGGTACATCAAAGCTTGTTTAAGCTCTGCAAGACTCGGCAAGACTAATGTACAAATCACTCAAAGCTTTTATCAGTCTGATCTGGCAAAGTACGAGCCCTTGTTCAGGTTCTCAGATATTTGAAAGCTTCACAACTTGGATTATTAAATGGTTTGATAGTCATGAAACAACCTGAACACGTTTAGAGTGGTGTACCTTTTATTCTATTATGTCCTTTTGTGTAAAGTGTTATAGTGAAGTCAAACATTAAGCATCAGGGCCTATATTGGAATCCATGTATGGCCAACTGCATCAAAGTTGAATGATGAATTATAATTGAATGGTGTTTAGGGAGCGGCGAGAAGGCATTGAATAAGGCAAGACTAATGCTACAACACAATAAAAGAACTTGTATAGAAACCGATGAATTATTTAAGACAATTTATCACTCATTTAGAAAGTTTTAATTAGAATGAAAGCGCCAATGCAATTCTTCATTCCAAATACCAATCTTCAAATATCTACTAATTCTTACAGCTAAATATAGACCATGTTCTTTTGTAATGTTTTGCTTCCACCTCTCCATCTAATCTCTGCTTGGTTTCTGCATGATAACTGGATTTGTACACCCGTACATTGACTATGATGTTTGTAAATGGCTAAGAAAGACGCATCTTGATTTTGGGGTCCAAAAGGACAAGCAGGATTGCATATTCAACATAGGATCTCCGGATCAGTGGAATTCTTTTTCCTGTGTTCACCAAATCTTGACTACTGTGTACCCACTTGGCACATTTTTCTTCAGAAAAAAAAAATCAAAAAATGCCCCCAACAATGCACATCCACATGCATCTGCACTGTCACTTGCAATAGCAAAAATAATTGCTACGGTCAATATCAACTGTAATATGCTAATTAATATCCATTGTGACTTAACATATTTCGTTTTCAGCACATTCATTTGTGGCTGTCTGCCGAGTTGCTGTATGACGTCTCTGATGGGTGCTACTATTAGCAAAGGAACAATTTTCTTTTCAAAATATAATGTATTTTGATTTTAAGTGTGAAACAGGGACTAAATTTATGAAGAATCTCAATTTGTTATTGATGCAATGAATTATTAATTGGAATTGAAAAAAGCTCCAGAAATAAATGGAAATAGTTATAAGTTGCCGGTAGGTGACATAAATTCTAACGCTAAATAAGAAAAAGAACATGAAAAGCAAACTCCGTGCAGCAGCTGATTTGAGGCAATATCATTAAAATCAGATCTCAGCTGTTATCATTGAAGATCTGACAGCGACCGCTTGTGGGTCATGTTCTGGTAGCAAATATTATTACCATAATCGCTAATTTTATCAACTAATCAAATGCAGTCTTATATCTTCACATTTGGAGACAGAGCACTGGATTTCCATTGACTGATTTAAAGGTCACCAGAATATGACGCTTAAGCGGTCGTCGTCAGATCTTCACCTATAACAGCGCAGATCTGATTTTAATCAGATTGAATTTAAGGTTAATAGCATTTTTCTAAAAACAATGTTTTCCTGAGTTAAGTAATTTGAGCACATACAAATATGTTTATTGCAGTACTGTACGCTTGTAAGTAAAATATGATAGGACCTTGCAAATGACAAATTTAACTGACACAGCAAAAACGATTATCTCATATTCTAACACTAACAGTGCGTTAAGGGCTATCAACATTTTATTGCACTCAAAATTCTGTATATCTCCCAAATTGGGAGGATGGGGAAATGCTGTGTCCGCCAAATTTACAGGATAGTCAACACTGCACCTCTGCCTTCTGAGTATATGTGCAACACTGATTATATATATATATATATAATTTTGGTAATTGTTGCTCATCATTGTAATTTTAGTGATTATCTATAGCTGGATATTGTGTACGTGCATAGGGTCAATTTTAAGATGTTGAGAAAGGAAAATTGCATAGGACCTATAACTAGATGCTTACGTGCGTGTTTATAATTACTGTAGATGCAACTATTAATAAAGATGTTGATAAGTGTTGGCTTTTTTCCAATTGGACATATCGGTCGAGAAGTATCTTAGAATAATGAAGTTAATTCCCATTGGATGGGATAAATCATGTCAGTTATTTTACGATGCTGGAGATTTACGCTTTATCACGTGGGAGTGGTGTCAGTATGAGTGTTTTACCTTTCTACCGGTATATAAGTTCCTAGGAATGGACACTTCTCTCTTTTTTATTTCTTGTGTTCATGTTGTAACATTAAGTCTGCAGACGTATACTGGTTTTGCTTCATTTTGTAGCTTAGTTTCTGACCATAGCTTCGTAATATATATATATATATATATATATATATATATATATATATATATGTGTGTGTGTGTGTGTGTAAGGAGAGAGCGAAAGAAAGAACAACATTTAGCATGAGAAAGACCTAATTCAAAATAAACAATTTCATCAGTCGACAAAGAGGGTCAGCTTACAGCGTGAGCCAATTAATGCATGTCATTTATTGTATTATTAAAGGCTTTGATAGCCATTGTACTACTATCCTAATATCTGCATTATCGTCTGCATCGAATGTGATATCTCAAATAGATGAGAAGAAAACAAATACATGAAGATTATTAGTGCTCAATATTGCCAGCACATTTAATGGCGGTATACTTTGTACATTAGAATATTTATTATGGTATTTGCGAAAACTACGGTAGTTCCGAAAGTATGTATAAATGTGATGTTTCATTAGTTCATTTGCTCCTTCGTAGTGAACCTAGAGAACTTAAGCTTTGAATATTGAAGTTAGACACGCAACAGAGGCTATCGGATACACAATACGTAACACTTAACTTCTTTATAGTTATTTTCCGTTTAAACATATGCCTGGGTTAAGACAACTATAGCTGTTAACAAAAGCACGTTGAAGCTTCTAGAATCGGTATTGACAGATAATTAAAGCGATAATATTTCTACCCAGTCTCATCCTCTACGGCTTTTAAGAAAGAGACTCGTCTATTTTTTCCTACTAACATCTATATAATCATGTATTTAGTGCCTACATGACATCCATCCTGTTTGACCTGGTCTTAGATCGAGTGCCTACATGATATCCATCCTGTTTGACCTGGTCTTAGACCAAGCCTATTAATAGCGATACGCCTGTCTACTAATATTACAATTGCTTTATACCCCTATTCATGCAATGCCATGTACATGCAAACAAGGAGTCGAACTTTTCTTTGTTCTTTTGTTTTGTTTCGGCGGAGTAAGATTAGATGAAGCGACTATAATATATTAATCTATTTCTAAGCATGCATAGTTTTGTAAAATTAAACCTGATTACCTCTATTATGTATCTAAAATCGAGATGGAATGAAACAGTTGTAACGTTTTGAGAACGTATTAGATTATTAAAGTTACAAGTAATGTTCGAATTTGTATAAAGAAACTAAACATTATTCTTATCAATTTCAGTCAGGTGAGGTTCGATATAAAATGGCGTAATTATGGAAACACTAACATGAAACAACCACCATATACTGCTATAATGTGATTTGGACGAATGGCATATTTTCAAATACTGGGTGCTCTCTGACAACATACATGACGAAACATTTGCCACAATGTGGGTAAGGTCAGATGAAGGTCAGACTAACGTAATACCTTCATGTTGCTCAGGTGAAATCTGTTCTAGTGACAGCATCCATTCTTTTATAGTTAAATGATTGTAAAAAGGAAACAAAGATATTAGCCGTTTAGAATTAGCCAGTTTACAGGGATTGATTAGCATTGCATTGATCCACATCGGTTTTAAAACGTATCTAGTTTGCTGAGGAAACACGGTTACAGAGAGGTCAGTTTAAGTACGGTTCAATGTTAGAAATGCGCTTGATATGTGCCACTATGGTCTACCTTGACCTTAAAAGACTTCTAATATAATATGTGTCACCCTGGCATATAATTCTGTAGAATTAACTTCGATTAAAATCTCAAAAAATATTATACTTATAAGTATCTACATATGATCAAAATGAATTTCGTTTATCCATCAGCATCACGTACTAGATATAAGAGGTCGCGGAAATTATAAAAAATACGTATTTATTTTGATTTTTGATCTATAATAAAATTGCATAAATGCCCATACTCTGCTAGCCTTGAATAAAGATTGGACAACGTCTGCTTCTGTCATGTAACAAGTTATATTGTTTTAACTCACCGTCTTAAGGCGATCTCTAAGTTTTGATTGAATGCAATTTCAAGGATTAACGTGATATATATTTTATATTGTATAAGTAGTACCATGGAAGCTAGCGATTCCCTTCAGACGTAAGGAACCACTTCCGTCGATAATGTAGAATCTCTATCTGCCGTTGAAAAGAGCATACATCAAGTCCCCCTTTGATCCTGCATCAGCGAGGACAATCATGCAGAAAATGTCAAACGAGAAAATGAAGAGTATTTGGCGAACGAATCTATATTTGGAAACTTTCCTGTACTTGATGAAGAAATAGTCGAAGCAAGGCAGACAAATTCGATCAGTCACAGTGATTATAGTAAACATGATACAGATTTTCTTCCATTTCACCCTGAATGCAGTGGGAATTCCTGTAAACTGGTGTAAACTTCGACTTACATAGCAAAAAAAAAATAATACTTGAAGAGCTAAAACCAGGGCTGCTGAAGTACGACAGAATTGTTGCAGGAATTTCAGGAATGAATATTTGGTTGACAGATATTGAAACTACCTAACAAGCGACGCTTGAAGCTATTTAACGCAGAACAGGATTGTGTACATTGTACATATTTGGATCATAGTATTACAGAAAAACACTGAAATAGTATGGAACTAGGAAAGCGACGTCATCGTGTTTTTGTTTTGTCGTGTTGTTTTGTTGCCAGCATTAGCATTATTAAGTCGGTGCTTAATGCTTCAGCACTATTTATAATAATTTTTAAATGCAATTTTTGAAATGTTATGAATATTGATTGAGTATGAATCAGTTGTCATTGTGTAAATTTCTATATCTTGTAAGACTGGTTTTGATGGATGCGGATATTTTTTTATTTACTTCCAGTGCCTAGAAACAAATGATGCTTATATAGCAGCATTCAGTAGCAGATTTGCTGCATATTTTGTCAGATATAATTAACTGAGTACCAATAGGGATTTTAAAAAAAATGTATCAAAGTTAGTTTGCCCAGGACAAGCTGAATGGAACATTGAACTTGCCAAGGGAAATATTTGATCTTTCCCCAAATATAATATCATACCAACAGTAAAAAGATCAGATAAAATGTGTGACATTTTACGGCAAACCACGTGATATTCATCTGAACGTGATTTTCCTGTGATATTTGACCTCCTCTTAAAACCATATGCTGACAGTTAAAGTTATCAGAAAATATATATGCAAATAATACATGTAGATAGATATGTAGATGTGAAAGGGTTAGAATGCAGATATAGTTACAAGAGAACAAAAAACAGTTACATTTTCTGAGCATGCTGAATTTGAAAAAACATATAGACTCATCTAAACTGTAGAATTTGTGAAAATTAGTTTACACATTTACTTACAATTATCATCTAGTCATCTTGAAATCGAAGACATGCATTAAAATTTTTGTCCAGCTGACTTTTGAGATTGAGATAACTTACTTTTACCTTTTTAATTGTTTGCCAAGCAGTCAGTATGTATCGGTCCCTGTAATTATGACATAAACAACAGATCATAAACATTGCTTGTGGGTGATACATTTTCGGTACATCGATCACACTTCAACACACACCTTTTAAATAAATCTCAAGAACTATATTATTAACATTTCACCACCTACTCACCTTAAAATTGGCAAGCTGCATTAAAACATTCTTTGATTGTATAGAGTCACATAGAGTCACAAACTGATCGAGGCTATAGTATGATCTGAATATCATTTAATCCTGGATATGTACACATATTACGATTAAAATGTAACGGATAAGTTAGAATATAAACATTTATTCCTTATTTATCAAAACTTGCTTTAAATAATAAGTATTCACTTTATCACGTCTGCTTGATAAAATGCAAAACTGACCTTGACATTGACTACAAGATGGAAATAACATACATTAACGAAACTGTAGGAAGTGATGTAATAGAAGAATGCAGTATATATATGCACTAAAGATGCCGATAGATGTACTGCGTCAAGACCACAGGTATATAACATAATGCATTATTACCCCTCTTCGTGTTGGGCATGTACGTTAGAAACGCAAGCTTCCTTGAGATGAATTTGATGTTGTCCCAAGCGTCAGACAAGTTGATTTGTTGCTAATAACAACGTGACAATAAACAGTAAAGAATCAAGCTTTCTCAACCAGATTCATTTCGTGATTTAATTTTCCTAGTCCGTTCTTAAATTTACTGTACGCAGAAATACTTGCTCTCTCACAATTGATTACTTGGCCATTATTGGTATATGTCAGCCATACACCATCTGGCACATGATAGATACACCTGTTGACCTTGACCTGTGACTAATCCAACCTCTAGCTAGGAGCGATTAATTAGGTACTTGTGTCAAGACTGGAATTAGTGTCCAATGTATTTGCTAACTTGTGATCTTTTCAGTTTATAATAAACACAATTTCAACTTTTTTGAGGAGCTGAACCTCTAAGGTGCTTGTCGCTGCATACGTCACACCGCCAGTTGAAAATGTCTCGTACAGTATGTCAAAAATTTCAGTCGTTTTCCAGGTAAGTAACTGTTTTACACATTTAGGTACTTCAGCTTGATTGGCATGGTTATAAGACTAAATATAATGGGTATATTTGGCCCTGGAAAAAGCATTCTGCTATCGTTTTATAATAGGTTCTACCTAGAATACGCGCAATGGCTGACTCCCAACAAGGTTTATCTTTAAATGAAGATTTGTTTCGGAGAATACTGGAAGATGACATTGATTTTGAAACTTTTTATGTATATGAGATTATTAGCCCTCGAAACGTGTTACTGGAAATGCTACTGATTGCGTTTGGGTCTGAGAATGATATCAAGTTCGATGTACATCATGGATGGACCTAAACTGAAGGTGTACCGGTTAAATCCCGTTCAGCTTTTATTAAATTTAAATGGAGAAATGGAGAATATAAAGTCTATGGACCATTTAGAAACATTTGGTATCAGGATTTCTTAAATCTGATTATAGATCAAACAAATATGTATGAACATCAAATAATAAATTGGACATATTTGATTGACAACAGTTCAATTATAAAAAGGAAGCCTGTCACTCCTATTGAACTGAGATATGTTTGCATTGGTTATGACCATGGGTTTGGAGAATAGACATGATTTAAATATTTACTGAACAGATGATGAATATGTAATATCAACTACATCCAAAACGACATGAGTTGGGATATATTTCTTAGTATTTTAAGCAAGCATCAGCTGAACATGTAATGAACCTGACAGTTGAATGTCTGAAAGTTCTGAAGTGAACATTAGATAACAGTCACATACGAAGGGAACATTAGATAACAGTCACATACGAAGTGAACATTAGATAACAGTCACATACGAAGTGAACATTAGATAACAGTCACATACGAAGTGAACATTAGATAAGTCACATACGAAGTGAACATTAGATAACAGTCACATACGAAGTGAACATTAGATAACAGTCACATACGAAAATAAATAAATAGAAAACTGCACGGATTTGTGAACATTATTAAGACATTAGAGGGCGTAAATTTGTTGTGATGTTCCATGACTGAGTGCTTAGTAGCTGTTACTAATTCTATATGTGATTTCCACAAACTGTATGTAAAGTTGTAACCGACAAACAAAATATATGTGCTTTGCTAGGAAACATTAAAAAGTACAAAACTACAGATGAAATACAAAGGTAATTTGTATATGTACCTGTAGTTTCATCTTAAGTGCTAAATATTATAGATTTAGATATGTCGAGACGTTAATAATTATTTTTCAAGTAGTATTTGTGCATCTATTATGTACAGTAATTAAACTACCTGCAGATTCAAAGCAATCTTCAAATTCTTGTTATAGAAACATCTTTTGAACTGAACAATGGGGTTTCTTATGTTGTCTAGTTGGTCTTTAATGAACATGGGGCCGGTCTGCTGTCCAATATAACCGCCGCATTGGCCAGCTTAAAAATCTTGCTATCGCAACTCGTTTTAAAATATTTGGTGATATCATCATGAAGGTTTTGTTGGAAGATTTTATGTGATGCCTGGTTGGTCCTAACCGAAATTTGCGGTGATCTGGTGTCCAATATGGCCGGCGCAGTATAAGTTCTCCAGGCAATTTTAAGATTAGTAGAAATAACAAATTTATATTGGCTTTATCGGCTGTTTCAATGTCAAGTCGGTTGTAAATAAAAATGACCTCTGTACATATTGGAAGCTAATTTAAAAACCTGTTAGCAATTTCTTTTATGAGAGTTGGTGGTTCTCATGGCTAAAGTTTACATATTCAATGCTTGACACATCAAACATGCCATATCAATATATTTATCTTGGTGCAATCACTGTTCAAAATAACATATGTGGTATATGTCGTATATATGTATGTTAGCACAAGTTTGCTATCGCACGTTCTGCACTATTTGCACGATTGCCATGAATCTTTATCAATACATTCATCCCAGATCTAGTTGGTCATGAATGAAAATGATGCCGCTCATGATTACAGCCCGTTCTAGATTGGTTAGTTCAACTTTGCAATTTCTACTAATCTTAAAATACTTGGAGGAGTGCCAAGAAACGTTACACGAGCACAAACGCAAACACACATAACATACATATTCATCACAAGGGTCTATTTTATCTTAAATAAAAATGGCGCACTTTGGAAATTCAACATGTCCAACATAGTGGCCATTTTGAAAAATGGTTATATTGACAAGGTGACTAGATGGTTCTAAATTAAAATAGTGCCAATCAGACCTATAAAACGTACTTTCTCATTGGATCAGCATGACGTTTACACCAAAAGACAATCAATTATGCCAAGTGGATCCAGAATGATATTGCCGATCTAACAGCAATATGGCAGCCATGACATCCATTTATATATTTTATTATGGTTTCTCCTAGATGGAACGTTATGTCAACATCAGATTTTCAACAGAAAACTCCGTACGATGGCTTGATGTTTCTTAAAGAAAACAGTCCTAACTCGTGGTGTGTCCAAGTGCAAGACCCATTACATGCCTCGGCACGTTATTACCGTCGACGTGCTGCTATCCTGTAATACATTAAGGACCTTTAATAGAAAGATGTAACGAGCTTCCATTTACCCTTAACAAAACTTACTAATATACTGTGTGGATGTTGCTTTCTGTTTGCTGTACATAGAGGATATCTATGAGATTACACAACAAAGTACTGAGGACATACCCCCAACCGATAACGTCATCGGTTGGAAAAAGGGTCAAATCTAGCTTCTACGAACAATTGTATCCAAAAAGAAGGGACAAAATGGTCAACTTTGCTTGTTTTTTGACTCTGGATTGCATCTATCCTACAAACCTGCACGTAAACATACCAGAAACGGTATTCCTGAATCTCAGATGGAACATTTATAATTCTGGTTCCTAATAATTAATAATACTATTAAGATCCAAACATCACATATCAATAACCAGCCAAATTAGAAAATGAAAGGATGGTGCATATAAAGGTCAATGAATTGGTCATTAATATTGTCATGGGCGAATTCAAAAGAAAGATATGATTTAATATTTCCACAGTAGGTTGAATACTTCATAAAAATATATACTTTTTTAAAAACGACCAGTATCAGTTTCCTAAAACCTTGCTATAGCACACTAAATCTGTATGTCTCTTTAGATTTCAAATTGTTCAGCTTCTGTAAAAACTTACATTTATATTTGTTCCTATAGTGTTATTAATATTCCACATATGTGTTTCAATAATAATGGGAAACGCAAGATACACTCATGATCTACATGTTCATTACAAACTAATAAATCCACATCGCTTCGTAAGACGTGCATGAAACTAATGTTGAAAATAAGCACAAATTCATTGTAGTGTAGGAACAAAATTGCGCAGAATTATAATGAAGCAGCCACATTTAATACTAATATTTGAATCCGTTCCATCATTTGGCAGGTTTTCAATGTCATATAGTTAATGTATATGATGTTCTTCTCTAAATCAAACAATTTTATAACACATGTCAACCAAAACTGCAGTTTTCTGTGACTGTCTCTGACATGGCAGTGGATTACTGTCAAATAAATTTCGTACGATTTAATTTATTTTTCAAAACATTTTGCTATTTTCCAAATTATTTATAAATAAGAAGATTAGGTTTCAGATACTCAAGCACATTGTTTCCATTAGTTTGGGTTTCAGCTGTTGTCTATTACACCACAATGGCTAAACCATATTTCCGACCTTTGTTAAAAAGGTGCATCGACCGACTGTATAAAACACGCCGATAAGGAGACCATTCAGAACCTGCCATAAGTAGTGTCAGGTTGTGCGCTTTACCCACTTTTATCCCTTTGGGTCGTGACAAGTTGCCACAGCCTCTATCCCTCACGATCTGGTAAACAAGTGACATAAAATGTGCAGCCAGCGACTGAGTAGCATTAGTAATCCAAGATTGTTTTACTAGACTCTTTTTTCCATAAATCAGCAAACACACGGTTCCTTACCTTTACTCGCAGTTGTCGTGATTTTCCATTTTCATCAGCACACTGTCGAACTCGGCCGTGATAACTGTTTTATCCTCTATAGCCAACAAATATAGTTTACTAACCTGCAAGCAGTTATGAATAAAGGTACTCGTGAATATGATCATATTTAAATTTATTTGCTATTCTTTGCCCAATATTTGTTATCCGAGCAAGTGCTTATTTGTTGAATAACATTTTAGTTCTTTTCTCCGTTGGCTCAGTGATAGTGTAAACTATTCATTCACATATTGGCGAATACCACTTCGTCATTGCAGAAAGGATCCCGAAGTGGTTTTGCACCTAGCGGTTCAGTCAATGCTTAGGCTTTTTCACGTGCACGTGCAATGATTCCAAGCTGACTTCGAGTTAGTATTGGTACATCAAGGTGATTCCAACTATTAAGTTCTATCTGGTACTTAACAAGATCATATTTCGGTGTATATCGGGGTCTGGTAACAACCCCAAGGCACATATATTCGTCAATAAGAGGGACAAAATTATCGTCAGTGTTAACACCAGCTACCACGCAGTCTAACAACCCATTGTTAACTTCCGCAACCTCATCAACAAGGTCAGAATCTATTACTTATATATAATGATAAATGTAATCTTAAACAGGAACACCTAAAGACGGTTTTCTTCAACAGCGTCTTTTAACGTAAGAAACAATATTTTGAATGTCAGCATTAGGCGTTTTAAGTTTTCCATTTTGATTTTCAAATATTACAAGCTTAAATGGATCAACACCAGCAGCAACACATCTAATAAACTGAGACAAATCGGCTTCGGTGTCAAATCTACTTAGATCCACATCAGCACCATGTCGAGCTGAGCAACGTCTGTTCATATCAATAGACATTTGTATAATATTAAAAGCGGAAGTGGTGAACTTTCACGTGCACGCAACACGTCATCAGCAAGATGACCGCACATGGGACCATCCAACCAAGCTTGTACTGGTAAAGCCGAATAAAACAGTAGTAGACGACTCTGTAGTCCAGGTCCATCGTAGAAACTAGTAACCTTTGTTAAATAATTAACAACTTCAATTGATGGTGTAAATCCATATGAGTCAAAGTGCCAGGTCCTGTTGTAAGACCCAGGTTGACAATACCGATTTCACGTCTGCGTGACCACCATTGAGGCAAGCTCATTTCGCATAAAGATACAACAAAGATGATTGACTGATGTTGCCATCGCAAGTAAATTAAGATTGGTCAACTGTGCAATCTTCTGCGTGTTATACCGCTTATGCAACTGCCGGAAACTACTGTTGTTAACAACACTGGAATCGCTGCAAGGAATATTCAACCGGTCTTTTGCATTTATATCAACTCTGACATGGATAATTTCGTGTTGTCGTGGTGTGATTATGTTTGGCAGCATTAAGCCGAATAAATTGTGTTTTCATTAATCACACTGTGACATTTCCAGTTAATTGTTATGGAGATATTTTTAATTTGAGCCTACAATTGTTTTTCTTTTATTGCGTAATTTATTTTCGCAAGTTGATTTTAACTAAGTCTGGCTATCATTTCGTGATAGGACATTGTTTAAATGTATTACGCGTTCAATTATGTTTTGAGAAAATTCTATGAATTTTCCACAGGTGCATCGATTACCCTCATTCGACTACCAGTACCATCCAACAACAGAGTCTTGTCAGAAAGTATTACAGCCTAACATCTTAAATTGGCATCACCAGCGGAAAATGCACCGACACGTGCATGAAAATACACATCAAAAACAAATTGCCTGGTGAATTCTAGATGCCTTAATGAAAAGTGATAAATTGGGTTCAATGTTCGAAAGTCTAGATGTGAAATCTACAAACCACTGTCAATGTTTTGATACCAGTCCATTTGCAGCCACAGATTGTGACAAGCACGTGGATACCCATATATTTAAGTTGAATTTATTCAGACTGTTCCTGATGACCGTTTAACCGCAAGATACTTCAGTCACTTGTGAGTGGTTAAATACCATTTCCTTATGCTCTTGGTTATTATCTCGTGTTATACTTTGTAACGCTACGAGCAAATGTTTTGTTGCAGTAAGACCATGATGAGTGCTTATTTGCCAGGTAAAGTGCTCTATAAATAATGCCATTTTGTGAGTGAACATGTGTGGTATGCGCAAGAAAAGGCTGTCGAAACTGTCCACGACTGCATCAACTATAACAAATGTAATTCTGTAGTTAGTGAAGGGGTAGCACAGGCATTCACAAAGTTAGTGTTCACAATTCATTTTTGCCACAACACCTCCTATACGCCAAATTTGATCGTTGGCGTGGTTCTTACGAAATAAGGTCACTGTGTGTTTACCTCCAAAAACAACATTGGGAACATCTCTACAAACCCCATATATCTTACTAAGAGCAATTGCACACGAAAACCTCAATGTATTGCCAATTAGTTGTGATCGACGCTGCGCAAATGCAAGCACACGTTAAGCAAAGTTGATATTGGCAGCAAATTGAAGGAAGCTGCGCCGCTGACATCAAAAGATTCTGCAAGTGTCTGATGTAGTTGGACGCATTATTCACGCGGACCACTCACAAGGCCACGATTATTTCAATTCTTTATTATCGGATATGTTGATGCGCTCTAGAGAAGACATCAAGTTTCGAATTCGTGTTGTTCATGTCAACCTTCATTGTGAACAAGCTATGGTGGAACGATTTAATCGCACACTTGCAGAGCGGTAATTCGCAGAAATTGTTGATGTTATGTAGGACTGCTAGGACTCCAGTGCAGGGAACTAGCCTCTCGAGTACAGAGCGATATCAGATCGCAGAGCGGTCTAGCGAATGGGTAACACGAATTTTATTAGATTAGTCACAGCAGCACTAAACAATGAAGTCACACGAACGACTGGATTCAGACAGGCTAATGCGATACGACA
>JAECUM010060345.1:0-2500 GCA_016617855.1 Megalonaias nervosa
CCCCCACCCCCACCCCTGCACAAAATCCTGCGGGTGCCCATGGGTATGAATCAATAATTTTCTTTTTGCACGGTATGAACAGATAGAATAGCAATTTTAGTGTTACTGGCTGGCATTTTTGTAATTGTTGTAAATTCCAATGCCAGCTCATTACACCTAAATAGCAGTACTTTCTAACATGCTAGCATATAGTGCTATTGATTTATATAATGACAAATGAGTATAACAATATTGACTTAATGGCATATGTGCGTAGCGCACATAATCATGAGTATTACTGACATAATGACACGTGTGGTTAGTACTATTGACTCATAGAATGAAAACTGAGTATCGTGATAATGGGTCGAATCATAATTTCACGTGAGAATAAAGCTCTTGTCTAATGTTATGTCACATGAGATTTGTAGCACTGACATAATGAATGGCACGTATGTTAATAATAACACATTAATAATAACACAAACAATTACAAAAATGTGTTGAGTTCTCGACTCAATAATTTCACGTGTGTATAGTACTTTTGCTTTACAAATTGATGCGAGTGTATAGTACTGAACACGTTGCGGCACGCCTATATAATGTCATTGATTCACATAATGGCACGTGTGTGTAACGCTAGTGCCTCACAAACTACGACGCGTATGTATCGCTTTGAATCGCATACCGGAAGGCGTACATGGTACAATGTAGTCACATAATGACATATGTGTACCGCTATTGACTCACATAATATCATGAGGGTATAGTTAGGCTGACTCACATACTGCAACGTGTGTGCAAAGCTATTGACTCAAAAATTTGCACGTGAGTATAAGACTGTTGACTCACCTACTGACGTGTGAATAGTAATATTATCTCAGAGTGTCACACGTTTACAATATTACTGACTCAGATACAACCATGTGTATTTAGCTCTGTCGACTCACATTCTGGCACCTTGGATAACATTATTTACCTACTTATTGACACATTTGTGCAGCGCTATCGAATCACCTAATGGAACGTATGCATAGTAATACTGACACAAGTGATGGCACATCTATATAGCGCGTTTTGCACATTACTGGCAAGTGTGTATAGCGTTCTTAACTGACAGAATGGCACGCGTGTATAATACTACTGATCCTCATAATGGCTGGTGGGTGTAGCGATACAGGATCACATAATCGTATTTGTATGTAACGCTAATTGACTTACAGTCTGGAACACGTTAATAGTACCATTTGCTCGCATATTGACATGTTTGTCTAGCGTTCTTGATTCACATAAAGTTTTCTTTTTTACTTAAGGAAATTTATTTTATTTAAGAACAATATAATTTTATAAGACTGATCGTTATTATTTAACATTCTGATTCAACAAGACATTCTTTGTATTTCGATCCGATTATAAAGGACAGTGTTCTTCCTTTACCCTGTTCATATTCTTTAAAAATGCCTTATGAATAAATAATATTTGCGATGCTTTCTCTCAATCAGTATACATGCCAAATTTTCGTATTCGATATTCAAGTTAATTTCCCTATTTTATCCGAATGACCGGCTTATCTGAACCGTCAATTGTGTCTAACATGAATTCAGACAAACATATTTAACGCTTCCGCTATTAACTGAATATATGAAGGGTAATATTGGCTTTTATTGTGTGTGTGCGTGTGTGTGTGTGTGTGTGTGTGTGTGTGTGTGCGAGGGAGAGAGAGATTGTTAACGTAGCTTTAACAATTATCCAGTCATATCGATTCGATGTCTGTAGTGTGGCAGTTATAGTGATGTCTAGCGCTGGGGCATCATGTCCCACCCAGACATGTAGCATCATGTCCCACCCAGTCACATTATCCTGGTATCAGGCCGACCAGTCTTAACACTAATCTCTTAGTGATGAGTGCCAAGCAAAGACAGCTGCTAGCACCGTTTTTGTAAGTCTTTGTTATCATTCGGCTGGGATTCGGAGCCACGACCTTCCGCATCCTAGTCGGACGCTATAATCGCTAAGTCCACCGGAGCGGTCTGGATTTTAGTAAAATGTCAAAACAAAACATTAATATTGGTATATAGTAGTAATTCATTATTATTATTATTATTATTATTATTATTATTAATCATTATCATTATTATTATTATTATTATTATTATTATTATTATTATTATTAATTTTTATTATTAATTATTATTAACTATTATTAATTTTTATTATTAATTATTATTATTAATAATTATTATTGCCTCTTTTACATCTGGAACAAAATCGCTTAAAAAACATTTTCAAAATAATGTTATTATGATACTTCCGAGTTGGCATAAAAAATTCGGAAATCCTTTTCCAATATATATTTTTTTATTTCAAGTCGGAAGTATCATGTTTAAAACTGTATCATTTGTAAAGGAATCTAAGGGCCTCATCTGTTTTCTTTTTTTTAGTTTCGACCAGAGACATATCTTTTAAACTGTGACATGATTTAGCGTAACAATCAATTAAATTGGGTAAATGTGCACCTATT
>JAECUM010060345.1:7500-15962 GCA_016617855.1 Megalonaias nervosa
ACACTTTTCTCACTGTTTATATTTTGTTCAATGTTTATGCGTATCTCACTGTGTTACAACTGAAAATGTTTATACTTTTCTCATTTTTATATTTAAGCTGAAACTGTTTATAGTTATCTCGCTGTTTATGCTGTTTCACTGCTTGTATTAGAACTGAAACTATTGAAACGTGTATATCTATCTCACTGTTTTTATTACAGCTGAAACTACTGGCCTTGCTTAACTTTGCGACCAAAACTCCGGTTCAGCCTAGTACAATAGATGTCCACATCAGGAGCGCCTGTGGAGTGAATATTGCAAATTACTACATGATGTCGTAAAAGGTTGAGAAAGCAAAACACTAGAGTCATGTCTTTGGTTACTCTCTTGTATCTTTTAACTATGAATTCGAATTTCCTCAAAAAATATCGTTATTGCCCTGTATTCATGAAATCATTTGATTAACAATCTCATGTTCAAACTCAAAACTATGCAAGTTAATTGATGTATGTCTGAATAAAAGAAATATGTAACATAGAATATGGAATTGAGTTACGAACATCTGAAAGGTTTTATATCTTGTACTTTCGGTTCAACTGAAATTGCGGACAGATGGGAGGGGGAACAGAACGTAGGTCTAGATTTTAATTTGGCTTATAGTCATTCGATATCATTGGCTGCAATTTAAGTCTGGCTTAAAACTGAGCAATCGAATATTTCGAGTTTTGACTTGACGTAAGACTTGTTTTAGTGAAACTGACTACACATAGGAATAGGGGGTGGAGAGGCTTGACGACATGATATATCTTTAGTAAATACAGATTTTCGAGACAATTTGCAAATCTATTTTGAATGAGATTAGCTGTTGTGAAGAGGAAAGAAAATTCCAAGTTCACTGCGTTTAAAATACACCCAGAGGAACTTTATTTTCAGAACGTAACAGAGGCACCGATGCATAGGTCGAAATATTTTACTTTAAATTTGATAGTTACACATGAACCTATTTATCATGTTATTTTGAAACTGAACCCGTTAAGTAAACACAATTAGAAATTGTTTCAACCATATTGCCTAGTAGCAAATTGTTGTTGTCAGAATGACCCTGGATCATTTTTCCGTATTTACTACTACTGCTACTACTACTACTACTACTACTACTACTAATAATAATAATAATAATAATACTCTGGGAAAAATACGAAGCTCTTAGCATTATTAAATAACATACAAAAACATATACGACAAAATTACAAAAACAAACAACATGAACTTGCAAGCAAAAACAGTGGGGACAATAAGAATGCAAGTGTCGGAAGAGGAGCGCAAGTTTCTAGAAGGGGTATTCACATCGGTGAGGTCAGATAGATAAATTGAACTGAAACCAGTCAGCGGAATGTAGTATAGTGAAAACATTTTCTCTTTGATTCTGGATCGAACGGGTAGCCAATGGAGGTTACGGGGTGGGGGAGAAATGATGTTCTTCATATTCTAGGAAGAATCCTATCAGCGGCGTTTTAAACGTTTTGAAGTTTTGTAGTAGATAAGCCGACAAACTAGATACAAGTGAATTAAAATAGTCCAGTCGTGAAAGTACTAACGAATATACAAGTGTTTTAGTGGCATCAGCTGAGAGAAGATTGCTAATGGAATTGTGGCGCTTAAGCTCTAGATATGCAGCCTTGTTGGTTGTAATGATAGCGTACTGTGGAGAGCGATACCTAGGGTTCGTACTTACTGTGTAAATTTAGTGCTGGTATTGACACCGGATGTCGATCTATGACACTTGAGAGCTACAGAGTGTATATAAAGAAGAGAACGTGGCCAAGAGCCTTGCGGAACACCAAAACAAACATAAAGTATGCTTGTAAAGATTTCATTTACGGACACAGTTTGTGTCCTGTTGATTAAGTTGGACTTGGAGTATGTATAGTAAGGTTGTGTAGTGAATGCCAAAATAAACGCTGGAGACGGTAAAGGAATATAACATGGTCTATTTTATCAAATGCCGCAGACAAGTCAAGGAGGGTGAGGACTGTAAACTTCCACTACCCAACGTAGAGAGAGGGTCCTTAACTACTCTCAGAAGGGCAGTTTCAGTAATATGGCGAGGTCGGTATCCAGACGTAAATTGCTAATTTGAATTCCGACGAAATACAAGTTGAGATAGAACACTTTTCTAATATTTTGAAAATAAATGAGAGGTTTGAATTGCTCGGATCACGTGTCAGTTTCTATGAAATTAATTACACAAATGAGAGAAAAGTATTGAAAACATCGGTTAGTGAAGGCAATATTGAATCTAAGCACTCAAGCAACGGTGATGTCAGAATTGGATCGAGTTAACACGGCCTTGGGTCGCTCTTGAACACAACTGTATTTTTCAAATCTATTGAGACAGGTTCAAACTCTGCTAAAGGTTGCCATGTATATTCTGTATCACAACTGTATGGTGACTATGAGTCAAAACTGACGTGTCAAATTTATCTCTAATGGATTGAACTTTGTCACGGAAGAAATTTGCAAACATGTCTGGAATGTCGACAGGAGAGAATGTCGTTGGAAGTGGTGTACATTTATTACTTGACATGAAGTTGTTGATAACCTTTGCAGCTGGAACTTTCAGTGATCTTATTAATGTAGTAAGCTGTAGTAAGCTAGTTTTGCGTTGAACTATGCGCTTGTGACATTCTTCCTGGTAGCTTCACAGATATCCTTTTGAATAATGATGCTGGTGAAAGCGAAATCCTCTCAGCCTTACAGCGTTCTCTTTTAGAAGTGCAAAGCCAGTCTGTGAGACTACTACACCATGGAGAGTTCTTTTGAATCGATAATCTGCACTTGTTTGCTGAGGCATGATTATCAATGAACTAATGTAAGTACTTGTAAAGTTGTAGTCATGCAGGAGGTAACGAAAGTGTTAGGTTTGCTTGGATGTCGTGCATTATTTGGGTTATATTTATCATACGGAAGTTTATTTTAGGGGCAAACACAGATGGAGGGTTATTGTCTGACACGATGAGATAGCAAATGATGCAGAGTAGATGTGATGCAAGTTTGTGGGACACTGATGAAGAATGTAGAATATTATCATTAGGTTGACGAAGAATCCAGTCCAAAGGGTGACCCTGTTTGTGGGAGGGATGGCCAACAAACCATTTGAGTTGAAAACGTTAATCGAATCTAAGGATTTTTAATTGTCAAGGTCTCCAGGACAGTCAAAATTGAAGTTCAAATCTCCAAGAATAATCTTGTTGCCACCTGATGAATTCAGGACATTAGGAAACTGCTCCAAAATGAGATTCCGCGAGCTTGTTGTTTTCGAATAGGAGGAGGCAGTAGAGGCAGATAAAATGGACTGACCTTTGTTCAATTGTTCTATTGATCCATTGACCGTACACCGTAAAATGCGTTACCTAGGTAAAGCCCTCTTTAGGAGATGTAAATCTTGCAATGATTTATTTACTTCTTTAATTAATTAATTTCTGCAAACAGCTTACAGGATGAAAAGAGGGTTGCTGGTTAACCTAATTTAACCTGCTCAAAAAGAGTGGTGTCGTTAAAACAGATTTAAACCGGTCTATAACAGAGGTGCCGTTAAACCTGCTGTAACCTGGCCTTAAAGAGAGTTGCCGTTTAACCTTTCTTAAACAGGTCTAAAAGAGTAGTGTAGTGTAAACTTTTTAAAGAGAACATAACAACTGGCATCGCTTATAAAAGAAATTGGTTTCATGTTATTAGCTTGACGACGTGAGTGAACGATGGTATCATTTGTGGCATGTTTCGATGTCTTCTAGAGTAATTGCTAGTCAGGTCTGCTTGAAAATATTATTTTGCCTACATGGCTTTTTTTTTGTTATCTCCAACGCTAGCATTCCTAAAGTAGTATTTGGCTTCATACCTTTTTCCTCTCTATCTTCGTTTTCAATCAACACGTGACTTCCTATTTTTCACACATAAGCGTATTACCGAATCGATTCCATCCTTTTAAAAAATATGTTTTATGCGAGGTTTAGTTGCTTTCAGCCTTCACACAACTTCCGGTGATTATACATACAGTACATTGAATTGTGTGCTCAAGATTTGGTGTGTACGCATCTAGTGTGCACGCATTTGGTGTCTTTATGCATTTGGTATATAAACATTTGTTAGTATCCTGTTCGATATTATCTGCACACATCTGGTGTATACACATTTGGTGTACTGGTATTTGGTGTATGCTTTGATATTGTGTACTGCATTTGGTGTGTACACATTTGGTGTGAACGAGTTTAACGCATGCTTTTGGTGCACGCGCTTGGTACGTGTGCTTGGTGCGTGCGCTTTGATATTGTGAAGTTTGTATTAGTGTGGACTTCGAAGGATTGTTCACATTTATTATAATACAACTGGATTAAAACTAGTTCCAGCCCAATGGATTAAACTGGTTGTGTAGAACAATACACTAAAGCTGTATTTCGACGGAAATACTTATAAAAAAAGGTCTGATTACGTGATAGACCAAATCTGCGTCAATATTTGAAATGAGTGAATTTGATATTACTGTTTGAAACTTTTGGTCAGATTCATACGATTTCAGTATGAGCCTTTTTCTCTTCAGCCATGGCTAGTGCCTGTAATGGCAGATGTATTATTCTAAGGAGCTTTCAGATTCTACTGGTTTATGTGCCTCCTTTTCAAAGCGAAATGATGACATCGTCGTTCACACCAATACCAAACTTCACTCCCATATGACTGTCGGTTACACCAATCTTCACTCCCATATGACTGTCGATATAGTCCTGCTTGTATATTTTCTCCTTTCGTAATTTGTCCCAGCTATTACAATCATCTTTTATTGTTTTCTAGACTCTTAGTATCTAGTGCTATTAACTCCGGTTAGACATCTTAGAGCTGTACGCCGACCGTTGACTTCTTGATGTTGCAGCATGACCTTGTTCTAACGCCCATGCCATCACCACACCTTACAAGATTCCCATATCTCTATGATTTGGAAATTTCTGACCACTCGGAATCTTCACGTTTTCCAATTTTCATTGAGTATATCAATGGAGGCCATAGAAATCACTGGAGCTGCTTGGAATATAAGAAAATACAATTCGGTTTGCTGCGTAAAACAGACCTAAAAGTTATTTTAGCTTCTCCATTACTAATATGCCATTAGAAATGATTTAAGATAATAGCTGTGTAGTTCATTGGTGATACGAGTTAATTTACGGGATTTAGTGTATCACAATATTCCAAATCTGAGAAATCTGGAAATCCTGAGAGAGCGTTCAAACAAGATGACAGTAACCTGTCCATTGTGCTTAGATATCTCCAGCTATAGCACTGGTTGTTACAACATCGTGCGTTGTGGGTCAAAGGTATCATTATATTTATAATGTGTCAACGTGTACGAAATACGCTCGGCAACTATGCTGGCTTAACTGTCGATGAAAGTTTCTCAATTATTCGCACGGTCTGCGTAAAGGTTGGCACCACGGTTTATTAGAAATTAGAATATGCAGTAAACTGACTGACTAACAAATAATGACATATCTGTAAAGCTTGTTTATTGAGCTACTATGACTTATATTGTAATAGCAGTTTCAACAAAATATGATTGCAAATTAGAGGTAATCTTGAAACAAGGCCAGGGAGCATATGATTCTAGGGGGCAGACGTATATTTATTAATAGATAACCCGTTTACATGAGGTTTGACGGCACCATAATTTTAGTCCAGGCTACAGCAGGTTTAACAGCAACACTCTTTTAGAACGGCTTTAAAAAGCTTACACTACACTACTCTTTTAGACCTGTTTAAGAAAGGTTAATCGGCAACTCTCTTTTAGGCCAGGTTACAGCAGGTTTAACGGCACCTCTGTTATAGACCGGTTTAAATCTGTTTTAACGACACCACTCTTTTTGAGCAGGTTAAATTAGGTTAACCAGCAACCCTCTTTTCATCCTGTAAGCTGTTTGCAGAAATTAATTAATTAAAGAAGCAAATAAATCATTGCAAGATTTACATCTCCTAAAGAGGGCTTTACCTAGGTAACGCATTTTACGGTGTACGGTCAATGGATCAATAGAACAATTGAACAAAGGTCAGTCCATTTTATCTGCCTCTACTGCCTCCTCCTATTCGAAAACAACAAGCTCGCGGAATCTCATTTTGGAGCAGTTTCCTAATGTCCTGAATTCATCAGGTGGCAACAAGATTATTCTTGGAGATTTGAACTTCAATTTTGACTGTCCTGGAGACCTTGACAATTAAAAATCCTTAGATTCGATTAACGTTTTCAACTCAAATGGTTTGTTGGCCATCCCTCCCACAAACAGGGTCACCCTTTGGACTGGATTCTTCGTGAACCTAATGATAATATTCTACATTCTTCATCAGTGTCCCACAAACTTGCATCACATCTACTCTGCATCATTTGCTATCTCATCGTGTCAGACAATAACCCTCCATCTGTGTTTGCCCCTAAAATAAACTTCCGCATCATAAATATAACCCAAATAATGCACGACATCCAAGCAAACCTAACACTTTCGTTACCTCCTGCATGACTACAACTTTACAAGTACTTGCATTATTTCATTGATAATCATGCCCCAGCAAACAAGTGCAGATTATCGATTCAAAAGAACTCTCCATGGTGTAGTAGTCTCACAGACTGGCTTTGCACTTCTAAAAGAGAACGCTGTAAGGCTGAGAGGATTTCGCTTTCACCAGCATCATTATTCAAAAGGATATCTGTGAAGCTACCAGGAAGAATGTCACAAGCGCATAGTTCAACGCAAAACTAGCTTACTACAGCTTTCTACATTAATAAGATCACTGAAAGTTTCAGCTGCAAAGATTATCAACAACTTCATGTCAAGTAATAAATGTACACCACTTCCAACGACATTCTCTCCTGTCGACATTCCAGATATGTTTGCAAATTTCTTCCGTGACAAAGTTCAATCCATTAGAGATAAATTTGACACGTCAGTTTTGACTCATAGTCACCATACAGTTGTGATACAGAATATACATGGCAACCTTTAGCAGAGTTTGAACCTGTCTCAATAGATTTGAAAAATACAGTTGTGTTCAAGAGCGACCCAAGGCCGTGTTAACTCGATCCAATTCTGACATCACCGTTGCTTGAGTGCTTAGATTCAATATTGCCTTCACTAACCGATGTTTTCAATACTTTTCTCTCATTTGTGTAATTAATTTCATAGAAACCGACACGTGATCCGAGCAATTCAAACCTCTCATTTATTTTCAAAATATTAGAAAAGTGTTCTATCTCAACTTGTATTTCGTCGGAATTCAAATTAGCAATTTACGTCTGGATACCGACCTCGCCATATTACTGAAACTGCCCTTCTGAGAGTAGTTAAGGACCCTCTCTCTACGTTGGGTAGTGGAAGTTTACAGTCCTCACCCTCCTTGACTTGTCTGCGGCATTTGATAAAATAGACCATGTTATATTCCTTTACCGTCTCCAGCGTTTACTCATTTCAATATTCATGTTCAGCGTGTTGGTATATAAGACCGTGATACACTAATTATCATTACACAGATTGAACGATAGTGAACTAGAATCACATAAACGTACCTATGCCTGTCATAAATGTCTTAGAGAATTGGTCTAGTGAGCTAAGGAAATAGATCTCATTGTCATATACCCAGATGAGACTGAAGGGACGTCATGTTAACGATGTATGAGAGAGAACCAAAGTGACGGAGGTTTTTATAGATTTTTTGGGTGAATGTGGTTGTGGTTAAGTCGACGACGGGGACGTGTACACGACAGGTCCTCGGTCTTGGCACCAGTGGTGAAACAGATTGGTACGAAATCGCAAATAATCGGGAGTGGTGGGTTTTAAATCCACGAGTAAATAGGCATGTGGGGTTTGAGTGGCATCGTCGTACGCATGAGTCAGCCAAGGCGTCCCTAACTGTTTGGCTAAGACTTGCACTTGCGATTTATCTCTAGGGCTTTTAAACAAGACCACATAATGAGCATTGAGACTGATGGTGCGATGGGCTTTACTTTGTTGAAACAAATTTTGAGTGATGTAAATGACACTGGCATTACGATGATGCCCTTTGCGCGTAAACCACAGTTTAATTTCTTCTTCGTCTTCTCCTAATATGTCGTCAAAGATGACCAAATGGGTTTGACTAGGGTCAGACTCGATCCCGTCGACTTCGCCAGGAATGCCTTCCACAAAGACGATGGAATCGCCTTGACGTTCTCGCAGAAGGCTGTACGCCGATTACCACTCTTTGTAACATCACACGATTAGTTAAAGTGGACGATCGATCAAATGATGTTTATGTTTGATCAAACGTTTGACAAATTCGGTTTTGCCTGAACCGCTAGGTCCGGCAATGAGCATGTTAAAGGACTGGCGATGATACAAGGCCTCCCAACTAGTCCGATCTACGTGTTCGTAGATGACTTTGAAAGTGGAGGAAGAGGGAGCAGAGACAGTAGC
>JAECUM010060349.1:0-18685 GCA_016617855.1 Megalonaias nervosa
TAGATTTTAATGCCTTCATTTTGTACCGTTATGGGTACTCAAATAGACATGGCAGAGTTAAAAAAATATCGTTATATAGACTTCATTAGGTTATTGTACATCAAGGTGAACGGACAAAGGAATTATATCAAGGCCAGCATGACAAACAGCTGTCAAACAGCTCAAACAGATATAAAGCTTGTAAGCTTTTTATTCCGATCATTTCATTGATAAGTTCTGATGCCTCTCTATTATTTTTAATATCAACCTTTTATGTGCAGCATGCATTATGTCTTTTAAGAGAAGCAGTTTCGTGCAATATGTTGCTGTATCAACTTAAACTGAAACTGAAAGTAAACCACAAAATCTATAGAAAATTACACATGGATCCACATCCCCTCCATGACATTTCAAATATATTACAATGGCTTTTTTTTAGAGCAAGACTTGCTTGAAATGTATGGCAGAAAAAACATGTAATGTACGCATTACACACTTGTAGAAATCTCTGGCACAGAATTCTTGTAGAACCACTTATGCAACACAAAACACCAATGCATAAAGTACACACATTTAAGTAACACATTCATAAAGGCGGGATATACACTTGCTAGTGAACTGTGCACACACACACACACACACACACACACACACACACACACACACACAGCAGCAGCAGCAGCAGCAGCAGAGAGGGTGAACAGAACATTTTGCCTGAGACCTTATTTATGAAAACTAAAGGTTCCTACAAAGACTGAAAATAAAGTCAATAACGTCAAACCGAATCCATTAATCGAGCACATTTCGTTGTTGCGGAGACCGCGTTAACGAAATTTTGTGGGTTAGTTCGCTTTTGTTACTCGTTGTTTGACGTGTATTTTTCAACGGTATGCGACTCGTTTACGTCTAGGTCACGTACGCGTGGTCGTTTCACCCTCTCTGCTGCTATAATTAAATAATTATTTGATCAATAATGATCGGCGAAGCACATTCGGCTAGATTAGCTCGAGAGCGACTAGCGGCAATACGAAGATATCTTCCACTTCATCATGGTGTTAAACAACAATTACAGGCGCGTCAACAAACACAAGAAGAATATGCAGAATCCGCAGAAGAATTATTTAATGTTGATAGATTAAAAATTCTGATTGGTGGAAAAAGAGCTGGTAATAGTTCTCCAGAAATCATTAATGAAGCAGCCGCTATTTGTCAGAGATTGTTTACAGGCGGTATCATGGACGCGAACGTGTATCGGTCCCTCATTAATGAAATCGCCGATGATTATTACAGCGATTAAGCAGTTAGATATAATTATTATAATAAGATGATTATACATGTTGCTCAACGTGGACCAACCATGGTCAGGGTGATAAATTCGCGATTACCAGTATATAAAGCAATCTACGGGGATGGACTCGGCGATGTTGTTCAGGGTTTATTTTCGAGGATAGCCCCAAAGGCAATACCGATTGCAAAGCAACTGGCATGAAAGCCATTGACGTTATTCGTGAAAAAGGTATTGGTACTGCCGGCGACGTTGCCAGTAAAGCTTTCTCTGCAATCAAGGATAGACTAGCACGATTAGTACGACGAAAACCTCAGCCAGTAAAATTACCCAGCACTGAAGTGATGCCTGCAAATGTTAGTAAAATAATAAATCAAGCCGCAAATAAAAAAACTAGCAGAGTTATCCGCCAGCACCAACGGTACTGACAAAGAAAAAAAACATAGCAGCAAGTCTGATGGCAGGAAGTGGTCTTCGCATCAGACGATAACCAATAACATAAATATGTTCAAACGCATATCTGATACTGCATTTGACATGGATGCGCCAATTCTCAAGGATGAGTCTGTGCGTGATTATCAATATTATTCGTATGACGCACGACAGCCAAATCAGCGTGGACGAATCGAATTACAAGTTCAAGATACAAGTAGATATTTCTTACCCGCTGAAGCATTTATTGAAGAAGAAGGTGAAATTTTAAAACAGATAATACTGAATATGGAGCTGATATTAGTGTTGGTTTTGCTAATAATGGCATCATGGCGCTGTTTGACAGTGCTACATATATCATCGACGGAAGAAATATTGAATCAATTCAGAAAGACGTCGACGTTGCCACAACGATACTGGGCCTTGCAAGGTACAGCGACAATTATTCAAGATCAGCTGGTCCGTCAATGATGTTTGTGAAGGATGCTTCTAATAATTCATAATACAACCAGTATGAAGTAGGACGACCAAGAAACTTTGCTAGAAATGCCGACGCGGATGTGCAAAGTATGGTTATTAATGTCGATCCGGTTTCAAATCAGGATTTAGAGCGCGTCGAGCAATGTTGCAGGGTGGAAGTAGAAAATTTTCATGTGCAATTCCGTTATCACATATTTTTGGATTTTGCAGAAATGTCAGAAAGGTTATTTTCGGAGCTAAACATACAGTTGTGCTCGTACGAAAAGCCACAGATGATGATGCAATATGGCGACCCGCCGATGATACTGGCAAAGTAATTCTGACAAAAATTTCATTGTGGATGCCAGTAATGACTCCAGCGATACCTAAAAAAGAACGGTTACTCGCTTTCATGGGCGGCGGCGGCAAGTCGACGCTATCATGGCTAACAACAACCACAGATGCTGTTCAAAGTGCAATTAATAGTTTATTTACATGGCAGTTAGCATCACAACAAGGTATCTCTGCGCTGCGACATATATTTGTTGCTTTTCAAGATGCTGCACGAGTAAATGATGAGACACGTAGTATAATGATATTTGACAAACTCGGTGTTTCTGAGGTTTCATTGAGGATAAACGGACATCAAGAACCATCAGAGGATATTTTGTTGAATTTTGAGCAAAATCATGTGGCGCGTGCATATCATCGAATGATGTTGTTTATGGGGCGTTATCAAAATGTTGATACTGGTTTACAAATATCACAGCTAGATTTTACAATGCTGTATCCGATTTATTATTTTTCGCTAGAACATTTGGATTTGTTTAGGCAGTCCGTCGTTGACATACACTTTCGAGCTCGTGTTACAAGAAGAGCTATTGCTAATTACAGAGCGATCGCCTTCATACTCAGTGATAAAACAATGTTACTTGAAGATGTTGGTGTACGAATGAGAGTCGTTGATGCCCCGGTGGAAAATATGCAAGCGTTAATTTAGAAATCAGAAATATATCATAAATGTCATATCATCATGTTAGTGTCAGTCTGACTCCTAGTCAGATTAAAAAACTGCAGTCGGCATCAGCGAAAAAATGTGGAGTAAAAATATCACTAGCCGCGAGAACAAATCACAGTTGGTTCAAATAAACTACCTCTAACAGAACGTCAGCTCAAACATTTCAATGAAGCAAAACAATCAAAGACCGGCATACGACTTAATCTTTCTACGGGTGCCATCAAAGACATCGCTAAGACTGGTGATATATTTCCGATTCTCACTGCGTTACCAGCGTTAATAGCCGCTACAGTTCCAGCTGTTGCAAAAGCTGCTGCGTTAGGCGCTGTTGGAACAGCTGCTGGAATGGCGATAAAGAAAGCAACGGGAAAAGGAATCAAAAAATTACGATCCCGACAGCAGACCCAAATGGGTCTCGGTCTAAGATTGCCAGGGACTTTACCGCGGCACGGGAGAGGATTATGAATTCCAGGGACTCGTTGATGTTCCCGTTGTCCAATTTTGATTTACTCGATGCTGCTAAGCAACTAAACATAATAAATTTCAGAGGTGTTTTTATGCGTGATCAATTACCACACAAACCAAACAGCGTTGAAACCGGTATCATTAATCTCGATAAAAACTCTGGCCGTGGAACTCATTGGGTTGCTTACGCAATCGATCCACGTGGTATTGTTTATTTCAATTCGTACGGACTGGTACCACCAAAAGAATTTTTAAAGTATGTCAGCGGCGATTTTCCAATCTGGTATTCAACGCTACCAACACAAACATTAACTGATCCTCCAATATGTGGCCGTGAAGCACTGGCGGTACTTGATGCTGTATCAAGATTAAAAAAACACCCCATATGGCTGTACACGAATATACGAATTCTGTTTTAAATAATCGCTAATAATATTATGGTAGATATTTACGGAAGATCAGCTAAAATCCGAACCCGAACAGAGTTCGGACCAGACGAAGACTTACTTAAGCTAGTAACAAGGCTGAAAAATGATGAATTATCTGACCTGCTCAATCTTGCCAACGTTGATACAACGAACTTGTTGTATTTCAAAACCGTGAAGGAAAATTGAAGACGAGTAATATTTCAATCAACGATATTATCATTCGTAATCGATTATCGCGAGAAGGTCTTATTGATGTATATGACAAAGAGGGCAGACTTGTTCCTAATGTTGTTACTCCGTCGTCGATCCGAGATAGCATAAGTGAACGAGTGTTTAAAGCCGGCGATGTAATGAATAGCGTCATTAACATGAATAACAATACAATCATCAATATGGGAGAACCAACAGATAATCTCGACGCTGCAACGAAGAAATATGTCGATGATAAGGAAATTCCAGTGACAACATCGTTGTCGAAGATCAACGATGGAATGACCACATTTAAAACTGAATTTTCTAATCACGTACAACTGTTTCTGAATTTTCGCAGAAACATAAACAGAACCATTACTGAATTTTTGGGAAGTCCACCAACCGTTGACATAAATCTCACCGATATAAATGCGAGAATCAACGATATTATCAGTGGAGTTCCTAATATCGTTGAAAAAAATAATGTCGTTTAAATTCCTCACGGCGAACAAATCGCTAGAGTGGTATACACAGTAGCATCAGGATCATCAACGTGGACACCGCAGAATAACTCTATCAAACATACCGCGACGGTTACTGGTGTGTACAGGCTGTCCGTGTTCAGCTCTGCAAAATTTAGGGTATTTACCACATTTCCATGGCGTCCTTCAACCAATAATATTTCTGGAACCGTGTCTATTATATTAAATAAAGACAAAGAAGAAATATTAATACTGGAACCATCCGATAAAAAAATAACCACAGCGTCTTACTGGTGGTGTCTGGAATTTGTCGCCGAAACACCTCAATTAAGTACTGGATAGAAATATAATGATAGACGTTCAAAAATACAGATACAATCAAGTATGTGCGTGGCAAACTGAACTAAAAGATATCATTGACGATTATACAATAAAAGTAAAAAAATATCGAAGACGCGTGGTTGTCGTTGACATAGTTGTCTATTCAGTTTCTGCGCTCATTGCTGGAACCGGTATAATATTATCAACGTTAATAGCGACTGCGCCTGTAGTTGTAACAATTATCATTTCATCATCAACAACTATCGCGGATTTTTTTAGTATTATTGCAAAGAAGATGGATACATGCACGATCACAAGATTACACGAGTATGTGGTAAAATTACATACAGCAACGACAGCATATTCCAAGCTATCATTATTGATTTCGTCGTCGTTCAACAATGGTAGAATATCCGATGAAGAATTCAGCGCGATGGTAAAAATCTACAATGAAGTATTTGACGAAAGGATTGAACAAATCAGGGATTTAGAATAATAATAGTAGTATAATAATGACAACGTCGCTGGCTGAATCCGTGACTATGTCACGGGAATTATCACAGCAAATCGTCACTAATACTGCTCCGGTAAAAACGACAATGATATCAGAGAGTTCAACTAATTCTGAATTCAGTATTGATTTTCCAACTGCAATACCAGCAAAAGAAATTGCATTAACGTAATTACGGGTTTATAACAGTTGGCCAAATATTAGATCAAAATCATTCGGTGGACTACAACCAAATAATTCATTAGTATTTTCAAATTTAAACAAACCCAACGCAACTCCTGATTGGCAAGTAGTCAGTATTCCAACGGGGAGTTATCAAATAGAACAGATCAATGAAGAATTCCGGCGCAGAATTTAATCTATCACAAGAAAAGAATCAAAGATTGAAATTACTTTTGATGAGCCAACGTTATCATCTGCCATCGAAATATTATCACCAGATTATGCCGTTGACATTTATCAATCTTCGATCAGAACTGTGTTAGGATGGCCTGAGATTCCACCGGTTTATCAAGGACCACCAGAACCACATCGAGGTGAATTTCTCACAAAAGAACAAATATATTCAAAACATTTTAGTTATGAAAAGCCGCTACGACAATATACCGATGATGATACTGGACAGGTTTTAATCAGTATAGAGTATGATAAAGAAAAACGTCAAATAACAACGACAATAGATCTTGTTAACTCCAGTGAGGGATTGCCTGTTAATAGAAATTTTTTAAAATCTTACTCGGACGATATCAAGTCTGAACATACAAGATTTCTTAATGCTCTAAAAAATTTATTTTCAAGCATAACAAATATTTATTCTGAGGATACAAAACAACAAATCATCGAAACAATAATGATCTTAACTACAATTGCAGATCATCTTTATGGCACTAATGAAGAAATTATAACTTATTTTAATAATGTAGGATCACAGCAAGTTACCGAACATTTTAAAATAACTGAACAACAATTGCAAAAATTTGCATTTCCAGGATTTGACAATACTGAACTAAAAAAATCAGTCAATGATGTTATCGATAAACATTTTTCAAAAGTTCTAGAATTATGAAAAAAAAATAGCCTTACCGCTAGATATTCTCAAATACAATAATAATCCGTACAATGAAGGACGTCATGTTTCGCCGGGTATCGTCAATATAACATCAACGATCGCGGTCAATCTTGTTTGTGACGTCATCGACGGTAGTTATCAAGATGACCTCGAAAAATCCAACCAAGCCCAGCAGGGATACATCTTATATTCATTTACCCCTCAAGTACCCCCCAGGCTATTTGATTGTATCAGAACCAATCAATATTCTTTATTTAAAATGTCATAATCCACTCTTATGTCGGATACATTTCAAACTTACTGACCAGACTGGACACTTGTTGGACCTTAGGTCAGAGATGTTAAATATAAATCTGTATGTACGCTCATAGAGCGTCATCGTAGAAAACACCAAGCCAAAAAAATCTATCAAATAAATATTTTTTTTTTATTATGGTCACACCACAGTCCGTAACTCAACGTTACGGGTGACACTTTTGGATTCGTTGTCACTACAGTCATTTTCACTTGTATCATGGGTAGAGTAACACTCGTTGTTGTCTTTTGTCATCGACATAATCTCTCTCAGTTCTTTTATAAGAGCGTGTACAAGTCTCTTTGTTTCGTATTTGTGAGATAATTCTGATCTGATTTTTTCGATTGAACTTGAAAGGGGGGCAAACAATTTCACCTGCGCATCCGTAGCTGCCGCTAGCGTTTGTAACATCGCCTGTTGGATTAACTTTATGAATCTATAATCAGAGGGTAGCGTATATCTATTTTCCTATTTTCGAAATTGTAATGATTCAAAATCACGCATAATTTTTTCAGGATCAAGTTCATCAGATATTTTTATACCATCATGTTGTAATTGCTTAACAGCAACAATAATAGCATTGATATTTTCATGATTCATTATATAATAAGTGTTTGTTTAATATAAAAATATTTCTGAATAAAAGTAAAAATATAAATACATATACCATAACATTTTGGACACGACTGTGGGAAAATATTATCATAAATCAGGATAACTTTAACGGAGAAAGCCTTTGCTTGACTGAGTTATCTCCGTTCATTGTGTATACCGAAATTTGATCTTTTGTTCGAATTTCTTCGAAAATGCCGATCTTCTTGAATTATTTGCAACAATAAGTATTGAAGCACGGTAAAGGTCAAAATATTTGCCAGCAGCATATGTCGAAGGAAATATTATTTCTTCACCTGTCTCTGTATTTGTGGGTATAACAGACCTCGGAGTCTAATAATTAATGCCAGTATTTCCTAATCTACAATTCTGACTTTGTGTAAGAACTTGAAGGTTACATAAAGAATTATTAATTTTGTTACCGTCAATATGATCGATCACAAATCCATTTTTGATCGGGCCATTAAAACATTCAAACACAAATCTATGTGAATGATATCTTTTTTTTCAGCACTAAATCTGAGATAACCAGTATTATCAACTTTTTCGACTGGTGTTTTCCGTCTACAGTGCCTGATGATATGATCTCTGGATGCTTCATAATTCTTGAAAACGGGATGCTTCACAAATTAGTTTTGCTCCATTTGTATACTAATATTATTTGTCTAAATAATTATTTTTGAAAATTTGGCGAGATAGTCTTCGGCGGTTTTTATGGGAGATATCAGGGCGTTATATTTTTTATCATGATATCGTTTCAGCTCTGTATCTTTTACCACCGCATTGTACACATAACCGTGTTTCTCCTCTGACTCCAACACCACACCGCAAACACGGTTTTGTACTTCTACTCCTGAAGCTTTTCATGTGGTAACCACATAATTTATTTACCCAGGATTTATTGCAACGAGATGAAAATCCAATCATTAACCACTTGCATTTGTTCTTTGCTTGTATCATTATATATATAATTAAAATCTAATTAAACATATATTTGCCTTAATTATAGCATGGAGGAATTTGAGAGATTATCCTTAATTGAACCTTCTAGAGCAAGATTCGATCTTGACCAACTACCAAAATCTAAATTTAGTTTTTCGATGCAAGATCTAGCTTTGATAAAAAGTGATATAACTGATCGTATCCGTGAAGCCAAGAAAGAATTTCGCAACTATGGTGCAGCTCATACTTGGTCAACATTCAGAATTATTGCCGACACCAGTGGTGTTGTCAATGTCAGAATGAATGACGAACGAGGAAGAAATATTATCAACTACCCTGATATTCATCAAGGCAATCAGCGATATATTATTCTGGTAAAATTTGTTGTGCAGACAGATGACGACACTTGGATTATCCGTGATAAACGTGACCCTGTGCGACTTCATACTGGAAATAATACTGTCATGTTAAATAAAAAATCCAAACCAGGAACACTGACTGGTATTGTTAAACCGTATTATGAACGAGTGAATCCTGTAACTGCAGTTGTTTATGCGATATATCCGCTAAACGATAAACCTATCGTTAATAATCTCAGACCAATGAAATTGTCCCTGACAGGGTCAAGGCTAAATTGCGTATCTGAGTGAATTATAGAACATTTCTCAAAAGCAATACGCGGAAACGATTTAACAGATCTAAGACGTACAAATATAAATAATTGGGCAGAAACAGTTAAAAGATACAGGAACATCTATCAGCGACGTTGCTAAGCTAGAAAAGAAATTAAAATTCACAATAATAGTGAAGACATTAACCGGAGAGATTTTGTATGCGTCGAAATATACATCAAGAGGAGCTCCAAGAACGATCATTGATCATAACGCACATGCATGGACGTCTGCGGTGACAATATTTCCACGAGATAGAACAGTTAAATTTTACAGCGATTATATATTCGACGCTATCAACGATATTAGTAAGAGTGACCCTGTGTCCGTGTGGTTATTTCGAAATTCAGAATCAGTAAACTACGATCAGTTTGTACGACCTAGAGGTGACATTTATCGTGCAGAATCACCCCACGAAGAAATGAAAAACATTGCTCGGAAATATACCCCTGACGATGTCAAGGTTGAACAATTACTAAATAATCGTTTCACCGCTCCATCGGTTGCTGCCCACGCTGCCCAGAAGAAAAAATCATGGAAACCGACACGATTGGAATTTCTTGAAGATATCCAGCACAGTTGTGTCGAATATGGACATGGCGGATTGTGGAATACTAAATACGATCATAAAGATATTATATCGGTTGATATGGTAGCGTGCTATCCTGGAAGTTTTCTTGGATACGGAGAATGTTCTGAATACTTTAAAAGATTCGGACATCCCACACACGAGATGACCAGAGTTGCGATAAACGGACTCTAACCAAATTTTGACTTAACTGGATTTGCTTGTATAGAGTCATTTGAGTTTGCGGAAAATCGGCATCCAATTGTTTATGTTTGGTTTGGAAGACATTTCTCAGAAAAAAATATTGGGCTCCAATAGTACTATTATGAATATGTTTGATACTGGAATTTTACTGTCGTTGAACGTAAACAAAGCCATTATATCGTATAGTCCGCAGAAACAAGTTTGGTTACCACAGCAAAAGAAATATTCCCTGACAGAGTCAGGTGATGAAAATCATGATATGATTGATTATGAAAATAAAATTGCAAAAGATCTTGGTAGGAAAATAATTGGTAAATTTACTCAAGGAGGATCATATGACCATAAACGAATGTGTACAAGATTAATTATGGATGATGCTGAACTCGATTTTATAAATGCTGATACAACGGAAGAAAAAAAACACATTTGTGAGTCGGAGTAATGCTTATTTATCAGACGGGCCTAAATTAGGTCGTGAGCTATATTGATGGTGAGTCACCGCAATTCACTCATTTAAGATCTTCGATGCTAGCTTACGTTTCGATAAATTTTATTATCGATGATAAACAGATTCCATCGTTACGTTGTCAGAGTTGCCACGGATTCATTTTATATAAATAACAAAAATTTAGATTTGCTAAAACCGCTACTCGGTAATGGTGAATGGGGATCATGGAGAATAAAACAGGAAAATATACTTGACTATTCCGAATCTGCAGACATTGAAATCAAAGAAATATATTACAGCAATGACAATCAAATATTAAAATCATCAGCACCATCTGTGTTTGATCCTGTGGCCAGACATAAAACCGTTTATCTCAATAGGCCTGGAGGTTCTGGAAAAACAACACGTGCCATTGAATTATTTCGGCAGAGTTCAGATATGATTGTGCTGACACCTACACACAGACTAGCCAGAGAAATGAATGAACGAGGAGTAAAATCTCAAACTTATCATGGTTTTTTTCAGATGGTGCGGAGACGCATGGACACCTGAGCGAATGGGTGAAAAATATATACCCCGGATTATCATCTGGGATGAAATTTGTACTGTGTCGTTAGAAACATTAAAAATATTTCTTGATTGGTTACTGACAAAAAATACTGCTGTGATAATGTGCGGCGATCATGGTCAACCACCACCCTTTGTTGGACAGTCTCCGCACGAATGGTTAAAAAAGTTTTTGGATTATTATGAGGAGATAACCGATGATCATAGGGCTATTGATGAATCACTGAAAGAATTTAAAAGATTAATCAGACTACAGCCAGATAGAACACAATGCGATGCAATGCGTGAAATAATTCCGGAAACTCCTGTGAATGATTTTTGGAATTTATGGAGACCAAATGATTTAATAGTTGCGAGTAGAAAAATAGTTCGTGATGAATTGCGAGAGAAATTATTTTTGTTACATAAAGAAAATTGTTCAATCTACCTGTACCATTGTGTTATCGCCCAGCAGATACTCGACGACAGAATATTGAAGTTGAAATTCCAGGAACAAATGAAAAACAAAATCTTGTATTAAATGATATTGTTTTGGTTGTTGTTGATGTTGTTGAGAGCGCGTTGAGCATGGATAAATTGCCGTGGAAGCTAGGATACGCTTTAACGAGTCATTCGTCACAAGGACTAACTATTACTGATACAAATATTTGGATTGTCGATGATAGAATCGAATGGTCAAATTTAGTTTATCTTGCAGTGTGTCGAGTTAGAAGAATATCTCAACTGCACAGTTATTATGAATTTTACAGAAAATAATAATCAAACTGCTAGCAATGGCGTAATAAGGAAAAAAACAATCTGGCTATAAACAATGTGACAAAAGAAAATAATCGCGACTTTGTTATTCATACTGAATTTATTATAACACTAAAACAACGACAGAATAATCATTGTGCAAGTTGTAACTGTAATATGCTATGGGAATATTGGAATAATAATCCAAGACAATTTACCGTAGACAGAATTAATAGTAGTCTTGGTCACACACGCGAAAAGGTGATGCTGACCTGTCTTGAAAGTAATCGACGTCGTGGCGCTGGACGCCCTGGTGCCAGTTTACAAAAGTGAACACGGTGGTAATTGTGTGTCTTCAGGAATTACTTGTAGTTGTTCACGCACAAATCCACGTTGAGGAGCAGTTGAATCCAGTCTGTAGATTGCAGGTCTACCTGTGGATCTTACCAAGCTAGAAAGTTTGTGTGTGGTCACACTCCAGATAGGATCAGTTGCTCTTTTTTGTACCACCTTCAAGTTCACCGGGTTCACATAAATAACTTACAGTCACATTACCTAGTACGGGTTGAGAGAAAGAATCGCGTTGTTGTACAGGTATATGTTTCTTTGTAATCGCATTAATTGGTTTCATAGAAACTGAACGAGTAATTTCATTATTTAACGCAGCTATCACACTTGACAATCTTGCAACCCATTCACGAGATCTCGTATTTGCCTGAATTATTTTCTTCGCATACTGGTATCCAAATAATCGCTCAGCAAGTGTTCGATTAAATCTCTCAACTATTGCCTGATCACGATGAATTCTAGTGTGTCCTCGTCTGGTTTTAACATTATGTTGCTTCCTCAAAGATGATACTGCACCAAGAAATTCTTTGCCAGGATCAACCTGTAATAACTGTGGCCATTGCAAAGGTCCTTGTTGATAAATTCGTCCAAACTCAGTTGCAACTTCAGTTGCTGTGTTAGTTGATAGTGGTTCTGCTTTTTTATACCTACATGCAACGTCAACGACAGTTAACGCGTATTTGTATGTGCGTGATCGACGTCTACCAATTTTGATAGTATTATATCTGCTTGATGAACTTCATTGGGAAAGCTGACATCAAAATGCGCGTGTTGAATTTTGTTAGGTGGACGTAGATAGATTTGCCATATTACCTGTCGTGCTAACCACGCTGCAGCAACAGCACGTGAGACCTTTGCTGCTTCAGCAAGTTTACCAATTGCTGCTTTACCTCTCCTGTATCCCCTTGGGCTATAATAAACCGATTCCATTATTATGATAATAATCAGTTGATTAATTACCAGCCCCTAACATTAGTTTGCCTTTCATTGCAGATTTTACTAGAAAATTATCAAGTTTTTCTCTGCGAGATTTATCAGATATAGAATTTAAAGCATGAATCAATTTCACATCTGCAATATGTCGTTGCTGTAAATCCTTGCTTTTATACGCAACATAATGAACATGACACGCTTAATCAATTGCGTTTATTGGATACTCTCCAGGTTTTGGTTGGTCTTGGGTATCGAGTCGGATATCAAGTCGAGTCCCAGGACCACAATAATTGTATCCGGTTAAATGTTTTCTTCGGGATACTTTGCGCACTGAGCTCCTGGTAATTTCCCAACGACGCGGAAATATCACCACCTGTCTTTATGCTAGACGAAATAAATTTGTATTTTTTTGTACCACATTTTTCACACTTACCTGTCAGTGCACGCCTTTTATTTTTGTTATTGTTGTTGTTAATCCAGTGGTGGGGGTGGTTGCCCTGCATCAAACGCAATATAAATTCATGTTATTTATTATATGGATATAATTGACTTCTCAGCAACACGAAAACAAGAGCCAGTCAAACATCATCCAGCATTGCCAAATTCTATCAGAATGATAATAATCGGACCATCTGGGTCTGGTAAGACGCAATTGTTACTTAATTTGATAATGAGATGGCTCAAGTGGGATAAATTATATTTAGTAGCGCCATCCGTAGAAGATCAACGATGTTATGAAGTACTTAAGGATTTTAATGAAAACGTAAAGTCGTTTAATGAAAACGGCGACAATATTATTGATTTTATTACCGATATTGATGAAGCCCCATCCATAGACGACCTTGACGGACTTATTAACAATCTTGTAGTGTATGATGAGGTGATGCTGGACAAACAATCAAATCCTGCCCGGATATTTTCCAGAGGCAGACATAAAAGTACTGACGTGATTTATGTTATCCAGCGCTATACACAAATACCTAAGGTGATCAGAGACAACTGTAATATTCTGGTTGTGTTTAAATGAGTAGATACACATACATTACGAAACATTCATCAAACTTGGTGTTCAGGGGATATGGACATGATCAAATTTAAAAATTTCTTTTCAGCGACGCAAGCTACCCCACACGGATTTATCACAATAAATTTACATGATTCTAGGTCGAGGTATCGTATAGGTCTTGATATTATTTTTGGTCCTTGATGCTATCAGCGTAGTAGCAGAGAGTGTGAAAACGACCACGCTTAACTCAGAGAAATTTTAGATGAGTGTTGTTCCACCCCACCCCCCAATTCTAAATTTTTGCAATACAAACAGCAAATGATGGTTCAAAGCACATAAAAATTATAGATAAATTTGCCCGACTGCAGAAAACTGGTAATATCATGAAGGAGATAACTCTGTCGGGTAAACGATAGAGTAATTAAGCGCTTATTTCCCTTGTATTGCGTAATCTAACTATATCAATATTGACCTACGCGTGTCATTTCATTTCCTGTACATGTGGTTCTCGAGACTGCAACATATTTGAATCAAGGCAAAAATGTGTAAGACTGTTGTAGATTTCGCGATTTATTTTATATTTTATTCAGAATCTGTTGAGTATATACTAATCACGCATATGCATTTCCTGCTAGGTAACTATATGATTATTTTTGAAACATATATTTGTAACTGAAAGTTCGTGGTGTTGTGGTTAGCGCGTCTGGCTCTCATACTATAAGTCTTGAGTTCGAATCCTATGACTGACATTGTCGGTGGAGTCGATTAAAATGCCATTTTTCTTAATAATTGGGGATGCCAGCCCCAAGAGATCTCATGTACCCCTCACCACGTCGAACAACGTGGTTAGTGCCGTTTTGCACTTACCTCGGGTTTGATTTGGGGGGTTACATGAAATCGATATGCCTAGACAGCCCTCTGAATTTCTAATATTTCGTTTCGCACATTAGGAATTCTCTGGGGTTGTGTCTATGCGCTGGCGCCCCTAAAATAAACAGTAGGGTGATGTGAGCTCGTAACCTTGACACTGAAGGGTACCCCACACAAGGACATTCAGAAAGAATGTTCGCCGGACGAAAAGCCTCATGGGGTGCTTGTGGGTCATAAGAGAGACCTTAACCAATGAAGAGTGCCACATTGATCAAAGAATCAATGATAGGACTCTTAGGACTTCATGGAAAAGGCTTTACTGGCAATGAAGGGACTCCGCGGAATGGTAGACCGATCGTCACCGCTGCTGTTTATTTTTATTCACAAATATTTTTATATTTATTTTTATTTTTACTTTAGAGAGGGTGAAACGACCATGCGTACGTGACCTAGACGTAAACGATTCGCTGGAAAATACACGTCAAACAACGAGTAACAAAAACGAACTAACCCACAAGATTTCATTAACGCGGTCTCCGCAACAACGAAATGTGCTCGGTTAATGGATTCAGTTTGACGTTATTGACTTTTTTTTCAGTCTTTGCAGGAACCTTTAGTTTTCATAAATAAGGTCTCAGGCAAAATGTTCTGTTCACCCTCTCTGCTGCTGCTGCTGCTGCTGCTGCTCTCTCTCTCTCTCTCTCTCTCTCTCTCTCTCTCTTACGCACACACACACTCTTTACTAAGTATTGAATTAATTGTCAAATATGCATGTTAATGTGTAGATGAATACATTTTGTTCTAGAAATCACATACGCAATGATAGCATTTTCATAGTTACTGTATAATCAAATCAAATTATGAAAGTAACAAACTTTATTTATCCATGGTATATTTTCAGATAAACCCGGAAAACTGTTTGATCACTTACATCCAGACTGGGCACCAACAATGAAACTTGGCCACAGATCAACGGTAACGTCCCTAGCTGCAAAAGTCAAGTCCAGATATGATTGGTCATTAAGAAATCAGGCGAGAAAGCAAAATTGGAAGCAGTGATAGCTTTAATGGATCTCCAGAAGGCAGACATGTGTCCAGGCCCTATGGAGGTGGAGGGTGGTACTTCAACACAAACGGACATTGATAAAAAGATATGTTTAATATTTATTGCTTGTTTGACCTTGTCCATGACTGAGGTTAGAGGTTTTGCTTACTTGACTATTGGCATGTTTTGTGTAATTGATTTGTGTCGTGGTTATAAGTGGTAAACAAAATGTTTATAAAAATCCAAGTTCACGACCTATACTTGTTTACAATCTATTGGAATTTTCCACTAGCACCAATCTGTTTTCCAGAAAATATTATTGCGTCATAGTTCAGATGACAGTATGTATATAAAGGTGACTAGGTAAACAATTTTTCATTCCTGTTTTATGATCAGTCTGTGAAATCACTTTAGTAGTGTTAAAATATAATTTGAGAGGAAGAATGTATTCAAATTATTCATTCGAATTACAAAGTGCGCATTGACTTAATGGAGTAAAATACTGCTTTGGGATTATTGAGAACTCATTTTAAAACATTGTGGATTATATCATTAGTCCGTCAGATAGCGGTTATTAATCACCACGTGACATGATATTGATGCCATGGAACCACGATCAATCAAAATGTCTAATAAATCACAGAAAGACAGAGAGAAGGAAAACAATGGAGTAGCGGATGGGTATGCGTCCGAGTATGATGATGTTCTGCTGTGCCCCTCAACAACTTATTTCAGGCCCGTTTTGAAAAGTCGACCTGAGACCTGAGACCTCAGAGGCAAGGGGAATAATCTTTTATTGCTGTGGTGTTAACGGACTTTACAGCAAAGGTTTGGATCTGAAATGGATGGTATAAGTATTTTCTATGTTTCCGTAGAGATTCACACCAAACTGGTGAAAGAGCATTCCGGAATGACAGTGCGGGGTGGAAACAAAATCCGAATAGATTTTTGTCTAGTATTGTTTCATAATAAACTTATAATAGGAAATGTCGAAGTGCATCTTGTTACGTAGAGTGCATGCAGACTGTACCCTGATCGGACAATGTTACATCTGTCAATAGACAATGTCATTAGTGTCTTGACAGATGTGTGAAGTATGGGTATTCTGGCTACGTTATAATTAGCAACAGCGTGAATGTGAAATTGCTGCGATAAATGTCAATGTTTTTAAAATTTCTTAAGAGATACACACCAGAGTACTGAAAGGACAGTCCGGGGTGATAATGCTAGAGACGAAACTCCGATTAGTTTTTTTAAACATCATTGCGTCGTAATAAATCTATGATAGGAAATGTCGACATTCATTTCCAGAGTAGAGCAGGGTACCACTAAAACTTTTATACCGTGCGGCATTTTTAATACACCTCGATACATACCACGGTATACCACAATTATATTCGGGACTTACAGTTTAATTTATTGCCACAGGAGTCTCGGATATTTATCTTTTGTTTTCACTTTTCAGTCTCTCAGAAAGCTGGAACGATATTAAAGCAAAGTAACAGCGTACAGTATCCTTTATATTAATTTCATAAAAATGATTCTCTTGAGATAAAAGGCAATAAAATATCTTGGCTTGAAATAAAATTGCAGCCCTCCATCTCTAAAAATTGAATGGTCAGTATCTCACGTAAACAGTAGTTGAATTTGTGTATGTAACTGTTGTCTACATTGTTATCTAAAACGTTGTACCTAAAGTAGTATAATCAAGTTTACATTATTGCTGACACCTTGTAAAAGACATAGTGCTGAAATGGCAAAGCGTGTTAAAAACAATAGGACGTTTTTCACGGAAGCCTACAATTTACTAGCTACAGCGTTGATATAATACGCAGGAAAACGTTGAGTTGGAAGTTAACACTCGAGACAAGATGTTTAGTGCAGAGAGAGAGAGAGAGAGAGAGAGAGAGAGAGAGAGAACATAAACACATGACTCAACAAACGAGAACATATTTAGCGAACAAGAGAAATTAAGTAAACTTCAAACAGAAAATATCTACTCTCCTGAAAATCTTGGGATAGTTCTAACAAAGGACTGTATGTACTTAACACACCCACACATTAACATACGCTAAAAGTAACTAGTGAAGTGATAATTTTGTTTTCTTTTTTCAAACTGAATTTTTTGCAAAAGTTTCGGCCACGTATCTTTCACAAAATCCCTATTTGGCTACCATATTTACATATGTGATTCTTGTCAACCATTTTATAAAAGTTTCATAAATATAATTATATATTAATTATTTAATATTAAGTTTTGACAAGTAAAGTTATTTTTTAAAATAAAACAACTTTTAGAATTATTTTGTCATGAAATCATTTAATTTGTAACAAGATTACTTAAGAATTTCGGCACATTTATTACTGACGGAAATTAATGAATGCTGGGACAATAGAAAAGTTCTGTGGTACGTACCACCAGAAATATAAATACCCCGGTAAACCGTTATTCCGGTAACACTGCCCGCCTCTACTAGAGTGCATATAGCAGGCCCGGGCAATTTCTTGAGGGCCCGGGTCGGATAAGTGATTTTTAAAGCCACAGTCTATGATGTAAATAAGCAGATAAAAACAGGTGCATAATTTACCCAAATCTGATGTAGAGTGTACCCTGATCTGATAATTTTAACCTGTCAATAGACAATTTAATTGCATTTATGAAGTTGGGATAAGCTGGCTACATTATAATTAGCACCAGTCTAGATGTTAAAATGATGGTATAAATAGACATGTTTTAAAACCTTGCCCGTGCGATAGACACCAAACTGGTGAAGGAGACTTCCGGAATGACAGCTAGGAG